>JBAIZL010000369.1:3405000-3412500 GCA_036971475.1 Prosapia bicincta
GCGCAGAATCTGAAAGTTTGAGCCTAGTATAAAATGAGAGTTTTTATGGAGATAATATCGTAACCTCGCAGATAAGATTGCTATTGAACAGAGTAGTTAAAGGAAGTCAGATGGTCTGGTCTGATTTCGTCGTTATCAAGATGGCTAAACTTAATATCTTCAGTAAAAATTGTGTAATTGGTGGTAATTTTAAAGTGGGGCACGCGTCAACAAGAAGTCAGTTGTTATTATCAGAGGGATCATTCGTAGGAAATAGGAGTTAAGTTTGAGAAGCCTAGAGTCGTGTTGAGTGGAGATATCAAAGCCCGTCATCTGTCGTTGGCCCTTAGCGAGGCTTCTGTGCTGCTTGTTTTGTTTTTATTCGCTGGAGTCTTGGCCACGGCGGAGGCTAAATGCAGAAACTTGTGGGCCTTTCTCCTGAAACTCTCTTAAGCCTATTAAAATCATTATTAAGTTTATTTTAAAAATAAAAAGTCAAACCTAAGGATTATTGTTTCAGTATAATTGTCTCTGCAATTGTAAAAGTATTGTTTATTTTGTCTAAGTTGAATAATTACTTTTTGCTTTTCACATTATTAACTTGCACCTCTCCCCCACTCAAAGAAATCTTATATTGGTCTGCCATCTTCTATATTACCAAAGAATACTTAACCAGTCAATTTCAATAGTCTACTGTATAATTGTAAACGTAAGATATGTAACAAAATACAAGCTTGAAGTTGCATTACACACCCGGCCATAACATTAACACACAGATGTATTTTATCTTTAATAATCTATCAGAGTTTTATGTGTCGCTTATATAACCTTATAATATAACCACAGCAGTGATTATGTTATCAAGACTAAAATGAGATATTTATAGAAATCTAACTCTACTCACACATACTTAGTCACAGTAATGGCAACATATAACTTGTCAAATTAGGAATATTAATGGCAATTATAGCATGGCCTGACGCATAGTTGACAAATACGAAAGTAATTTTATCGTGTGATTTATCGTAAACGCGTTGTGATTAATGGGATCGTATCCGAGCCACCTGTTGCGCCATCTTGCTTACATTATATTTCTTGCAAAGTTTACATCATGCAATTTATTAAGACGTGGTAAAATTTTGTGGTTCGTCATAACCACATAAACTGATTAATTTTATTTAGGGGATTTTAATGCCGTGGTAAATAGAAACGTCTCGAATAAACTTGTCTGAAATCGTTATTTTATAAAGAAGTGTAACACAGTACTTCAAATAGTTTTAAATACATTTCTGAATGTATGACTAGAAGCTTTATAGCCTACCTTTAGGAAAAAACACCTTAATTTAACGAAAACACTTATAAACAAGTATGAAGTTACTGTAAAGCACTTATATTGGTAAATTAAAGGCTTTTCCTAAAATTCCTTGGAATTTACAACTCGACCTGGTAAATATAGTGACTTTACACATAAGAGATCATTTTTTGGGGTTTTACCAATAGAGTTCGGGAGATACTAGGCTTTACCAATAACAATTGGTATATCCTGTGTTTGAAAATAAAACTACGATTATTTCATGATTACTTATTTCTATTACAGATCAAAACCTTACACATATTTCTCTTATACCAAGTGAATCAATGTTTATAATATTATTAGGTATTTATTAAACAAGCTTTGGTTATGTAACGTGTAGCGTGTCCAGATACACCGAGTGCATAATGGCAAGAGTTTGAAATGAACTATAGGCACTAATGACATAGGAGGTTTACCATTTAGGGTTGGTAAACCAATTAGGGTAGGCAAAACAATTAGGCTTGGTAAACCAATTATGGTTGGTAAACCAATTAGAGTTCGTAAACCAATTAGGGTTGGTAAACCAAATACGGTTGATAAACCAATTATGGTTGATAAACCAATTATGGTTGGTAAACCAATTATGGTTGGTAAACCAATTAGGGTTGGTAAACCAATTAGAGTTCGTAAACCAATTAGGGTTGGTAAACCAAATACGGTTGATAAACCAGTTATGGTTGATAAACCAATTATGGTTGGTAAACCAATTATGGTTGGTAAACCAATTAGGGTTGGTAAACCAATTATGGTTGGTAAACCAATTATGGTTGGTAAACCAATTAGGGTTGGTAAACCAATTAGAGTTCGTAAACCAATTAGGGTTGGTAAACCAATTAGAGTTCGTAAACCAATTATGGTTGATAAACCAATTATGGTTGGTAAACCAATTAGGGTTGGTAAACCAATTAGAGTTCGTAAACCAATTAGGGTTGGTAAACCAAATACGGTTGATAAACCAATTATGGTTGATAAACCAATTATGGTTGGTAAACCAATTATGGTTGGTAAACCAATTATGGTTGGTAAACCAATTAGGGTTGGTAAACCAATTAGAGTTCGTAAACCAATTAGGGTTGGTAAACCAAATACGGTTGATAAACCAATTATGGTTGATAAACCAATTATGGTTGGTAAACCAATTACGATTGGTAAACCAATTAGGGTAGTAAACCAATTAGGGTTGGTAAACCAATTAGGGTGCAATTACTGGAAAATCTTAAAATTTATCAATAAACGGGCTTTTACGGTAGCATATAGCCTACTGATACATGTAACAGTGTTTTCATATCGATATATTGTGTTTATCGATATGCACATTTCCCATTGTCTTAAGTCTCGTATGTAGGCCTACTCATCTGTAACGTATTCCTAATGATAGACTTACTCCAAAGTTTATTATTATTAAAGTTTAATTGATATGAAGGAGCGAAATCAATGTAATGTTTGCACATTAGGCTCACATAAATGTGCGCAAGTGTTCCGCACTTGTTGGGCGAAATGCCGCTTGACTGAGACAACATACACGACTTTTATGTTTTTACAAATGCAGCAAAAAGTACATTCGTGGATAAATAAAAGTGATTATATTTCTGCCAATCTTTAGCTTACTGGAATATTAAAATATTTACCAACATATGGGATTTACGTAATACGGTATGTATTACACATTATGTAGATTGAACCAATACAATATCTATGGAAGAGAGGTTACAATATCGTTCCTCCTTGTAAGAAACAGTTTAAGCAAGAATACATGCAATAAGGTTGGACTGAGGAATAATCCTTAACAGGGCGTAGTGTTCCCCAGGTTCCGAGAATACATGAAGTTACGCATCGCGTGGGCAGGGCTGCTTACCCTTAGTAGACCTGTTCTCTATAGGGGAGAGGGTCACCTCTAATCAGAGCTCAAACTTAAATTGAAATATTCAAGCAAGTAATATAAACAAGAAAATTATTTAAGCTTAGGAACTCCTTCTTAGGTCAACAAAGAAAGAGTTTATTTTAGTAATTTTTATTGAATAATTACAATTAATATACATAAAGTAACATAACCTATGCGATAAAACAGCTGTTCTACCACATAACCTATAACATAAAATCAGCCGTTTTATGAAGTTAAGCCAAATGGAACGAAATAACTATATTGCATACCTTGCCCCTTTTGTGAAAAGTTTTTCTCCCATATAAAACTAAAATTAATTAATTAAATTTAATGAATGAATTAATATTTGAAAAAAACTGTATTAACATAAAGTATCATCCACTACATGCTTAAAAACAAGTATTTGAACTTGAGCGGATGAATAAAGAGTTAGTTATTAACGATTGAATTTTAAAAAAATGCAAATAAAATTTTAATTTTAAAGTGTACAGAATCAATAATAAAACAGAGCACTACTTGCAACAAGCTATATAGTATTTAATAATCACGTCTTAACACACATGTTAAGGAAAATGGAGATCAATCGGCAATCGGTTAGTTTACATAGTTGGTGTTTTCCTTTTTTTTATATAAAAATATTATTCTAACCGGATACTTTGTAGCTATATTTTACTGAATACATTTACTCATTAGTAATGGAGTTTAACATAGTGCGGTAGTAACTGAAGAATTATATGAAAGGAGTGTGTTTTAACAGTAAGGTTATGTTTGTGTAGCTATAATTAGAAAAAGTTTTAACCACTATTTAGGGCTTGCGGCATTTGAGTTTAATTGTTTATATTAAATGACAAACTCAGACTAAAGCAATCTCAAACTAAACGAAATATCAAACAATATCGATCGCTTATCTATATTCTAAACTAGACATTTCTCTTTAACCCTTAAATATACATAGTCAGGTTAAACAATGCGATTGTATGCTAATAAAACTGACTTAATAAAATAATCCAACTTTTACAGATTTGGAAATAATCTTTCAAAGAGGACTTTTGTAATTAATTTCAGAAGATTGCAGTGATACCAACTTTAACGCACTAAAATGTTATTAGTTTATAGTCTGGCTCATGTTTATGCGGAAGGCCTACTTTGTCTGATAAGGCTGAGATTAGAGTAAATCTAAAGTCTAAGCTTTAGTGGTGACGGAGATAAACTGAATCATTTGTGATACTCAGGGTGGTTCAAAAAGGACTTTAAACTTAGAAAATTCATACAAATTTATTGAATGAAGCTTCGATTGAAACTACAAATAAAGCGAAGTAGCCTTCTGAGATATACAGGCAGGTACTTTTAATTAACCTATACTTGCGCACCGGCGGATATGGGGGGGGGGGGGGCTCCTTACTGGCAAGGGACGACGTTTTTTGAAAAGGCTCAATACTAACATTTAACTTTTATATTTATTAATATCCCTTAGCAAAAAAAAAAAAAAAAAAAAAATGCTGATATTTATTGGCAAACGCATTTCGAGTTCAACCAGTGCATTGCGCAATGCTGTGAGTTAGGGGCGTAGCGAGGACGATGTGTTGGGGGGGGAGGTCACGACGAGGTGGGGAAGGGGCTAGAACCCTCTAGGAAAATTTTGAACATTTTTTCTCTAGAAATCATATTTTATGCTATTTTGACTCTTAAAATTACACAACTGTTGGGTTGACGGGAAGCTGTTTTGCTAAACATAAAGGGTATTATGTAATGTACTAGGGAATTACATCTAGTAATCTAAGAAGGGAGGCGCAAATCGTGGCTCTTAAAGTCCCTTCGGAAAAGTAATACTCAATATTAATTTTGCCTCCTAGTACTAGTGTAGTAGAATAAATTTGTTTTATAGATTAATGTTTTTCTGCTAAAGTTAATGGTTTTGGTGGGGGCTCGTGCCCTCTGCGGCCCCCTGACTACGCCCCTGCTGTGAGTGCTGTCACAGATTACTCTGTTTCAGGACACAGCAAACGTACGCCCAATGCCTAATGTGGCAACACTGTAATGGAAAGGTAGAACCTTTGTTAGTTATTCTGTTATTGTCTGTATGACATCATGACATAAAGTGAATCCCGAAGCGATAAACAGTCGTAATAATAAAAACAATAAAAGTTTGGAGGAAAACATGAAAACACTTATGCTGGGTTACACTTACATGGGATGTCGGCCTCGACTGTCACTTTAAACACATATTTTAAGTTCATTGGAATTAAAAAATAGAAAATTTTTGCTAAACACAAATCATTGTTGCGAAGCCCCAAAAGCACGGGGCTCCGGGCGGTCGCCTTGTTCTTCCGTACCTGGAACCACCTTCGTACTTATACATCCTTACGTTAGCTATAATACTTATATAAGGGATCGAGAAACTGTTTCGGAGCCCCAAAAGCACGGGGCCCCGGGCGGTCGCCTTGTTCTCCCGTACTACCTTCGTACTTATATATCCTTACGTTAGCTATAAGACTTATATAAGGGATCGAGAAACAAGATATGGATTCTTTCATCCTTTTTACACGCTTTAATTTTTTGTGAAGGATAGATTAACCCTTTGTATTCATGCTTTATCTTATGCTTGATAGATCGACGCAAACGAGAGATAAATTGTATAAGAAATACACGTCCGATAATTAAAATATCCCTGAATATTATATTAAACTTTGGGAATATAATAAAACCTTGTGAACATATTATAAAATTCTTAAACACTTCTATAGAAACTAGTTTAAAAAGGAATTAACCAGTTGTACAATCCACGGCCGACCTGATCAAGTCGGACCCCAATACCACCAGCAATGATAACAAGCGTTATACAATCGTTACATCACACAGGTCGTTAAACCAGGGTTTGCTAAGCCCTGTGTCAGCATTCATTGACTTGCGCAGACGTCCATGAACATGCCCATATAACTAGTCGGCCCATGGCCGCGTGTAAAGGTAATGAGTTGGCCGGCCAAAGAACGGTACTTTGTGATACCGAAGCGGCACGCACCGTCAGGAGAAAGCTACGATGGTAACGGAATGCGATAATAGTCGTTCGTCTGTCTGCGGTACGTTGTTGAGCAACACCTGGGAGCACTGTCACAGGGCGCCCGTGCGTTTGTCCCGATGTTGTCGCAAAGTCAGCTGGTGGTTTTCGCGAAACTGCTAAACCTATTTCTGCTTCAGCCATAAGAAAATGTTTATACAGCTAAACGCGATTTACGTAAACAAACTGTTATTTTCCAATTCCATCGCACATTCATATTCATTTTCAATTCCTTCTATTAGATCACACTCTCCGTATCTTGTTTAAATTTTTAACCGTTAATAAAATATTTTTTATTCGTCCACTCAAGTTCAAATATATTTGTTAACTCGTAGTGAATGGCAATTTATGTTAATACAGTTGCTTCAAATATTAATAAATTAATTAAATTCAATTAATTAATTTTAGTTTTTTATAGGGGGAAAACGTTTCACAAAAAGGGCAAGGAGTGCAATAGCTGTTTCGTCCCATTTGGCCTAAAATAAGTGATAACATATGATTTCATCAAACAGCTGATTTTATGTTATAGGTTATGTGTTAGAACAGCTGTTTTAACGCATAGGTTATGTTACTATATTCATATTATTTAATAAAAAGTAACTGAAATTAGCCTTTTTCTTTGTTAACCTAAGCAAGGATTGACTTTAAACATTTTTGTTTATATTACTTGTTTTATGCTTAGAATATTAATATGAACTCGTTAAAACCGGTTTAAAGTTGGTAAAAAATGGCGGAATGCCTTCAACCGCATTTATATAAGTAGAAGTACAACCATCCGAATCCATCGGGAGTGGGCCCTTTGCGGATAAACCATAATTCGGATATTTGCGAAAAAACGTCAATTTTACGTAATTTCTGTATGTAATTCGCGAATGGGAAATTTGTTTAGTACTGAGTTAACATCTTAGCTTATTCACAAAGAACTGGACGCGAAATCATCTAATTCTTTGTTTGTTGCTGCCTTCATTGAATTTCTTGTAGAACTTTCATCTAGATTTTCAAGCACTGTCACGAAGGGTAGTAATGTAGGTTTCTGGTTTTAACGTCTGAAATCGTTGGTTGTCTACGGAGATGTACGATCTCAGAGCCAACTTAATCCGTAACTGCTACTCGTAACTCCTTTGTCTGATTGGTCTATAATTAGTTTATCTGCAACGATAAGACAAACTAGTCGTGGTGAAACGCAGTCACAGACAAACTACGGACTGATGGGAATTAAAGACACACTGA
>JBAIZL010000369.1:3422500-3432500 GCA_036971475.1 Prosapia bicincta
AATATTTACAAACTATCATTGGTAAAACCTTGCATCTCCCAAACTCTATTGGTAAAAGGCCGTAAAATGATCTCTTGATAACAAAATCCTTACATTTACCAACTCACGGCAGTAAAACCCAATGTTTACTTGTAAAACCTAAGATTTATCATACAGGCTTACAGTTACTTTTGCACACGTTTAACCAGAGTGATATGAAATTTTAATATTTTGTAACACTCTTAAAAATAAGGTGTTCCATATAAATTCATTTATATATTTAATTTTTATTTAATAATTATATCTTCCCAATATAAAAGAAAATTTTTGTTTTATTCGTGCTCATTGTGAAGCTAGCATAGATAGTAGCACCCCTAGCGGGTAAAAATGTAAAATATCGTACGAGGTAGTAACTCAGGGTCATTAACTGACATCACCTCATGTGACGCAAGCATGGTCTGATATCGCCAGATCCAATGCACCAATCGAAAAATTCGAAATAATAACCAAGGGTGGGATTTCCGTTGGCATGCCCCTTCAGAAGGCCCCACTCATCCAGAGGTTCTTGAACAGAACAGACGTAATGGCATTTTCGGACATAATTTAGAAATTTGTAAGCTTCCAGTATTCCAAATTTTAAGATGTCAAGGCCGGTACCAAATTTTATTAACGAGCTAAAGAAGAAGTCAGAAGCGATTATTTATATATTTCAAATGAGTAAAAATTAATATCATTTTTGTTTAAGTGCGCTGATTTGCAAGAGCGATGTGTCAAGTGTTTAGTGATTCCAAAAGCCATGGGCAATGTTTAATATGTTTTAAAGTGTTTTATAAGTGATGTGCATAATCAGGTACGTTTTAGATGATAATAAAGAAAATGTATTTTAATGTTAACTAAGTTGAAGAATTTTTAATTGATAAACGGATAACACATGAACGGTAGAAATTGTCCTTTGAATAAAAATTCAAAATTAATTTGGAAAAACTCAAGTTACTATCTTGTCGATATAAATATAATTTTAAAGGTTAATAAGTAATTAAAATGTATGGAATAACTAGCAGTAATTAAAAGTAAATTACTCGACACATTGCTGTCTTTGTTCTTTTGTAATTTGTCACTGATTAATAAATTGCATAACATTGTAATATAAAACTTTATATTTTCATTTCCCAAGTAACCTAGTCCGTTACAATTTTCATTGGTAAATTCAGTTTAGTGTAAGAGGTGAGGAATTATTTGATATTAATTCTATTCTTCAGGTCATTTCTCAGTTATGTTTAAATCTTTTATTCTGTTACTAAGTATAAATGAGAGAGTCCAAAGATTAAACGACGTAAACTGTAAGATAAAAGTAATTCGCCTTTGAAATAAGTTCATTTGAGTCGAGTCGAAATGGTAATGCAAAAAGGTTACGTAAATGGCAACATCTTAGTGTGGAGTCAGGTTTGTATTGGTTTTACTATTCAGTAAATGGCAACATCTTAGCGTTTAGTCAGGTTTGTATTGGTTTTACTATTCAGTAAATGGCAACATCTTAGTGTGGAGTCAGGTTTGTATTGGTTTTACTATTCAGTAAATGGCAACATCTTAGCGTGGAGTCAGGTTTGTATTGGTTTTACTATTCAGTAAATGGCAACATCTTAGTGTGGAGTCAGGTTTGTATTGGTTTTACTATTCAGTAAATGGCAACATCTTAGTGTGGAGTCAGGTTTGTATTGGTTTTACTATTCAGTAAATGGCAACATCTTAATGTGAGGTCAGGTTGGGTTAGGTTTTACTATTCAGTAAATGGCAACATGTTAATGTGGGGTCAGGTTGGGTTAGGTTTTACTATTCAGTAAATGGCAGCATCTTAATGTGAGGTCAGGTTGGGTTAGGATTTACTATTCAGTAAATGGCAACATCTTAGTGTGGTATCAGGTTAGGTTAGGTTTTACTATTCAGTAAATGGCAACATCTTAGTGTGGAGTCAGGTTTGTATTGGTTTTACTATTCAGTAAATGGCAACATCTTAATGTGAGGTCAGGTTGGGTTAGGTTTTACTATTCAGTAAATGGCAACATCTTAATGTGAGGTCAGGTTGGGTTAGGTTTTACTATTCAGTAAATGGCAACATGTTAATGTGGGGTCAGGTTGGGTTAGGTTTTACTATTCAGTAAATGGCAACATCTTAGTGTAGAGTCCGGTTTGTATTGGTTTTACTATTCAGTAAATGGCAACATCTTAATGTGAGGTCAGGTTGAGTTAGGATTTACTATTCAGTAAATGGCAACATCTTAGTGTGGTATCAGGTTAGGTTAGGTTTTACTATTCAGTAAATGGCAACATCTTAGTGTGGAGTCAGGTTTGTATTGGTTTTACTATTCAGTAAATGGCAACATCTTAGTGTGGAGTCAGGTTTGTATTGGTTTTACTATTCAGTAAATGGCAACATCTTAGTGTAGAGTCAGGTTTGTATTGGTTTTACTATTCAGTAAATGGCAACATCTTAGTGTGGAGTCAGGTTTGTATTGGTTTTACTATTCAGTAAATGGCAACATCTTAGTGTAGAGTCAGGTTTGTATTGGTTTTACTATTCAGTAAATGGCAACATCTTAGTGTGGGCTCAGGCTAGGTTAGGTTTTACTATTGAGTAAATGGCAACATCTTAGTATGGAGTCAGGTTTGTATTGGTTTTACTATTCAGTAAATGGCAACATCTTAGTGTGGGGTCAGGCTAGGTTAGGTTTTACTATTGAGTAAATGGCAACATCTTAGTGTGGAGTCAGGTTTGTATTGGTTTTACTATTCAGTAAATGGCAACATCTTAGTGTGGTATCAGGTTAGGTTAGGTTTTACTATTCAGTAAATGGCAACATCTTAGTGTGGAGTCAGGTTTGTATGGGTTTTACTATTCAGTAAATGGCAACATCTTAGTGTGGAGTCAGGTTTGTATTGGTTTTACTATTCAGTAAATGGCAACATCTTTGTGTGGAGTCAGGTTTGTATTGGTTTTACTATTCAGTAAATGGCAACATCTTAGTGTAGAGTCCGGTTTGTATTGGTTTTACTATTCAGTAAATGGCAACATCTTAGTGTGGTATCAGGTTAGGTTAGGTTTTACTATTCAGTAAATGGCAACATCTTAGTGTGGAGTCAGGTTTGTATGGGTTTTACTATTCAGTAAATGGCAACATCTTAGTGTGGAGTCAGGTTTGTATTGGTTTTACTATTCAGTAAATGGCAACATCTTAGTGTAGAGTCAGGTTTGTATTGGTTTTACTATTCAATAAATGGCAACATCTTAGTGTAGAGTCCGGTTTGTATTGGTTTTACTATTCAGTAAATGGCAACATCTTAGTGTAGAGTCAGGTTTGTATTGGTTTTACTATTCAGTAAATGGCAACATCTTAGTGTAGAGTCCGGTTTGTATTGGTTTTACTATTCAGTAAATGGCAACATCTTAATGTGGGGTCAGGTTAGGCTAGGCGTTAAAATTCAGTAATTGTAGTGTAATTTATGAAATTATTGAAACAAATCTATAATATCTTCAACATTTCAATTTAGGGGTGGCAAATATTGGTTTCCAAGAGATAGAAGAGGGAATCAATTCTGGAACTTTTAAACGTTTTGTAGTAACCAGTTACATAAACATTGGGCAACCACGTTAAAAACCTGGCGAGCAGTTGTAACCAGCAGCACTGGAAAGTTGTCCTTGCACAATTTAGTGTCTGAGTGTTTGTAGCCTTCTTATTGTTATTACTGTACATTATGTAATTACGCTGCGTTTACTGGTGACTGGGGAGTGTAGCCTAGAACTACCCAAGTGGCTCCACACTGGGTATAATGGAAATCCTTCAAAGACAACAAATAAGTAGGCTTTGTGACTTCAGTGATTTCTGATACAATTTTCAATATTTCTATATTGAATACAATATAAGACAATAATATTGAATACAATACACATGAGATAAATACAACAAACGTTTTATTACTATTATTTCACATTATGATAGTTATTAAATATGATTCATTAAAAGTTTCCATCGACAAGTACATTTTATTACAAGAAAATGCATCGTTGAAATCGATCGCTGAAATCGGATAAATGACTTAACTATTAATAAGTTTAATATGCATGGCGCTGGGATTATAAGATGACAAGGAACGCAGGAAACCTGTTCGGTCACTAGTGGTCTAGAATCTAGTGTTTAGAAGAGAGAACTTCATAGATAGGAACGCTGTATCTATGTGATACATTACACGCAATGGATTCAGCACTAGTAAAAAACTATTTAACGGCGTTAATTTGTTTTAATCATAAATGGCTAATAATTCTACATTCGGATTTTATAAATGGGCGTTATTTATACAATTCTCTAATCTGACCAGTGGATATTTTATGGTCTCGAAAACCTATTTTATTGTTACCTGACATTGTTACATTTAGATAAAAAATACGATACTTTCTAATGTGTTGTATGGAAAAATCTATACGCCAATGAAAACTCGAGACGTCACACATTCATTTTTATTTATAAGACATGTATGTAGGAGCCTCTATTCGCATAAAAACGTCTTACAAAACGTTGATGTTCTCTGAGTGTCAAGAAGTTACTTGTCACATCTGCGGGAAGATTTTCCATGTTTCTTTTATTAGAAATAAAAAATAGAAGTGGCGATAGTAGCGCTTACATTTTGTCTAAATGCGGTCCTTTCGGAAATGTTAAAACATTTTCAACCCTTATGTAACCCTTATGAGGTTTCCAGTGAAAAAACAATTCTACGGTGATAAATACTAACACTAAACCATTATTTTTTATGGTCTGTGTTATTTAAAATAACTTTTTCTTGGTTAGAATATTTTTAATGGTCTGTGTTATTTAAAATAACTTTTTCTTGGTTAGAATATTTTTTATGGTCTGTGTTATTTAAAATAACTTTTTCTTGGTTAGAATATTTTTTTTGAGTAACATATACAAATAAGGAAAAAAATATGTTTAGTAACATGCAAAATAATTGAAATTTTTTAAAACACTTTTTAGGTATTACAAAAACTTTTTTTGGCAATTATCTTATAAAAATGAAACCTATTGCATAGCTTAAAACTTATGTTTGCTGCATTCCTAATGACTAATCGATTCGCGGCAGGATTTTCGGTCTGTTTCGATTTGAGATTTCAAGACAGGCGCCTGCATTAAATAACTATAGTACGGAAACAGTTAGGCCGTCTGTATGCGGTTAGTCCGACAAGTGTTACATCTGTGTCTGGAGATGGCTGAGCACAGTGTCACATCACACTGGCTAGCTCTGTATTACAAGCTGTCACGCAACAATTAAGTATATAGTACTGTACATACTTGCTTAGGCTTTGGGCACGCCCTTGCCACACATCCAGCCCTGTAATAAGCACTTCCTGTTCCGGAACTACAGCTAATGTGTAATAACTGACCTCTAGCTTCGCACTGTGTGGGCACTTTTACCTTGACGTCTGTGACGTAATTAACTACTTTTACTCCGTGTTTCCTAGTTTATTCGACCGCATATTTCGACAGAATATTTGCCCACTTTTATATTATACCTTGGTGATTTAGACGCTGGCTATAAAGGCATTCTTTCAATAAAATTATCATACGTTTTTAATTACACAATTTTAAATAAACTCCACATACGTTCTCCGTTGTATTAATTACATGAGTTGTAATAATAATAAAAATAATAATAATAATAATAATGGGGAAAACGTATTGAGCAACTTTGAATTTTTTGTTTGTTTTTACAGTTGCGTAAGAATATGTTCTGAACAAGTAGTCTAAAATAAATAAAACAGGAAAATAGTGGACAAAGCTGTATCAGTAATAAAAACAAAACATTCATCACAGTATTGGAGTAAGTTTTCTTGTACAAACGTAACCTTACAGGGGAAACACATATTTTATTACGTAATTCTCAGAAATACCCCGGCATTTTATGCTACATTGATATGCAGCACTGACATACAGTAATGCTGTACATTGATATTGATTAAATTGAAAACGGTATTTTAACAACGGCAATCAGCTCGTGAAAAACAAAATGGTGAACTCTCTCACTACTGAAAAATAAAGAACCTCGTAATGTAATAAATAGAATTTATATTTTAACACCCTTTTCCAATTGTTATTAACTTTTTTTTTACATGTGTAATAATTTAATCAAACCTTTCCTAACCTAACCTTACCCAACCTAACTTAACCTTTGTTCTATGTATAAAATACATCCTAATAAAAGAAAATCGATTGTAAATGCCAAAAATCAAAAATAGTGGTTAACATTTGAAAAGTGTCGAATATAACCTGCAATTACCAACACACTTGACACACTGAATGCCCTTTAAAACAAACCAAAACCATACTTTACTTTCTCACTATATATATATATATAGCTATATTACGATATAGCTACAAAATATCCAGTTAAATCAGGTTAGGTCAACTAAAAATTAGGTTTATGAACTTAACTCATCAAGTGTGCATTAACTCAGGCAAGGAGGGAAATGGAGGCAATTCGTTCAATTCAGTAATCGGTTAGTTTATTAAGGAAATCTAATTCTTATTTTATTAATAACCAAAGCTATTCTAACCGGACATTTTGTAGCTAATTTAGAATACAGCTCTATAGTAATGTAATGAAATGCCTCAATAGCTCGACGAAGTGGTTTTAACAGTATATTAAGTTTGTATGAGGATAATTAATGCTAGTCTCAACCAATTTTATGTTTCTGACTTATAAAGCACTTTTGTCTTTTTTAGACCCGCAGTGTGTCACTGATTACTTGGAATAATTTACTGTAGTTTACTATTAATACATAATGCGTGTGCAGAAGACATAATGCTGTGTAGCTTCTAACCACAAATGTTTCGACTATATAGAGAGGTTGTGTCTATTATTTAACTATAGTGTGTTTTTAAATAACAAGTTTAAAACAAAAAAAAATTAATCGATCAAAAATTTATTCTCAACGTATTGTTACACATTAGTTGTTTAAATAAAAATAATAAATAAATGTAAGACTTACACTTGATAAGAAATATTATTTTATTGGATTTTTCAGTGATATTGTGTGGATGTTTGGTTAATGATGTAGGCTATGGTTCTGTTATGATCTATATGGTTGCCCTTTAGTGCGAATGCTTTTCCAAAAGAATGTTGTCTTGGCCTTGCTTGCGTAAGATGTGCGTACTTATTGCGAAGTTAGAAATCAGAGTAGACAGGTTTTTATGACGGCCCTGATGTGGAAATGTGACTTGTTACGAGTTAAACGTTTCTTCAAATATTCAAACGTTGAATCTGTTTTCAACCATTTCATCGATAACTTCGACGACTTTAAGCAACAGAAAATTTGACAAAAGAATGGCGTAATCTTTATGAGTAAATAATCATTTTAAAATATTTATCTTGTTTACGAGTGTAACGTTTTTATTCTGGCTCAAACGATATCGACAAATAAAGTTACAATATCAGATTGATTTTAATATTTTGTAGTAGTTTACACGATTTTATATTACGTACCGCAATACAGAATGTCTTTATAGCCTTATCTAGCATAAAAGTTTGGGCACCCCGATTAAAAAAGCATATCTTCCATTATTCAATGCGCCTGTCAGAGAAATTTTATGTGAGTAGAAATTCTTTAAAATTTTGACCTATTTTTATTTATCCTCCTAAAACAATTTAGGAAATAATTATTTTATCGAGAGTTTTGAAACGGATTGACAACAGGACACTTCTATCGATTGTCCTCATTTAGGCGAAAAGTAAGTGCTACTATATTCAAGTGTTCACATGTAAAGAGGGAATCAAATAGTTTAATAGGATTTAATTATAATAAATATTTTAAATACGTTTATAATACATTATACTTATGATTTATTTACAATAAATATTATAATTTATTTTTATCAAATAGAATAAGTTAAAGAACGGAATATGTTTGAGCGGTAGTTTTACAATCTTATCATGAAATCATAATCTATCGTAGATTCCTGGATAAAATTTAGTCATTGTTGGGCGTGGCAACAATGACGTGTGATCATTACTAAGTGACCAAATCTTAGGCGGTTCCTTGGGATTTCCATCCAACTCCCAGCTCTGCAACCTTGAAATAAACTCTTAGAATGCCCGTCCTTGCCACATTTCACTGCGCTCGGTAAGTCCGGTTCGGTTATATGAATCACCGCAACCAGAGCTACATTACCCTTAAGCAGACAGTTTTAGGAGTGGGTAGGCAGAACATAAAGCCGTCAGTCAGCTGTATGTAACAGTATGGATTGAATCCACTATCAAAGCATTAAACTGTTAAAGATTTGAGTACAAAGGAATAAAGTTTAAAGTTTTGATAATGGAGGTAACTCGACACGCGACAACGAAAAATATTTTTGATGGAAAGCCAGAAGAGTCTACCCAAAAGTACATAAAACTTCCCTACAGAAGTTAAGAATTTAAACCATTGAATCCATAAATACACTATTGTGTTAAACAAAAATGTAGCAAAATTGAGCTATATTCTGGAGCGTAAAACAATTAAAAATTATCAACGTACAAATACAATTTCATTTTGTACTTTGTCATGCTCGCGCTCGTGCGTGTGTGGTATTCTAAGCACCCTGATCACGTACACCGTATTCCAAGGAACTAGGGCACTAAGTTGTAACTTGATAATTAGAGGTTTCCAATACAATCACGCTGCGAGTTACTATGAAAATGTTTTAAAGGGAAAATGTGGGGGGAGGGAGGGCGAATTGTTGCACTTCCTTAGAAGTGTTTAATGCGTTTATGTTGTCCTGAAAAGCAATTTGCATGCATTCCGAAACAATCGCCAGGAAACTCTCGATCAGGCCTTGGGAGAGCTAAATCCATGACCTAACTAAGTAACTTGCGTTTCACTGAATACAATCGCAAAATGAGACGCGTTCGGGCCGACCCACTTCTCATATTCTTGAACCTACGTCCAAGGTCAACTTACACAATTTTTCAAGAAAATTGGCTGTGAAGTCGGCGATGGTCACCTAATCGGCATCCTCGTGGCTCACGCATTCGTGGGAACCTGACGGGCGTAATTGCCGCTTTATTGCTTGTCTGTTTAGTAAAGTCAATAGAGAGGAGCCTCGAAGTATAATGCTGTATGACGTGTATACACTTCTCGTCCGATCATAGGCCTAGACCCGACTCGACAATACTGATTAATAATTTCAAATTAAAATGACCTAACATATTAAAAAGAAACAAGTAATATATAAAATATATAGTCAATTCCTACAAACAAAACTTTATTTTAGTTACTTTTTTATTAAATAATTACAATTATATAAATAAAGTAACATAACCTAAGAGTTAAAACAGCTGTTCTACCACAGACCTATAACATAAAACCAGTTATTTTATGAAATCATATGTTTTCATTTTATTTGAGCCAAATGGGACGAAATAACTATATTGCATACCTTGCCCCTGTTGTGAAAAGTTTTTCTCAAATATAAAACTAAAATTAATTAATTAAATTTAATTAATGAATTAATATTTGAAAAAAAAACTGTATTCACATCAAACGTCATCCACTACAAGTAGAAAGAGTCTGTTTTTAGTTGCCTGGATGAATAAAAAGTATTTAAATAATAATGAAAATTTGAACAAGATATATATATATATATATATATATATATATATATATATATATATATATAAATTTGTTTTTTATTGCATTAATTAAAAATAGGAGAAAATACAATTACAAGAATAATTTCTTATTTTATACAATTCATTTATCCAAAGCTTTTCGTTGACAAACCGTAGCAACATCATCAGGAATATTTTTATTTAAAGCTTTTTCGAATTGTACAATACAATAAATTATTCTTGTATTTGTATTTTCTCTTCGTATGTAGACTATTTTCACTTTCACTATAATGTAGTTAAACAAGAATCTTACTTTGCATATAGGCTTTGAATATATATATATATATATATATATATATATGTATATATATATATATATATATATATA
>JBAIZL010000369.1:3437500-3442500 GCA_036971475.1 Prosapia bicincta
GCAGCAATTTTGTTTTTCTATCTGTAGTCAAAATAGTAGAAAAATATAAATGGTTTGGGGTTACCAAGCAGGTAATTCAGTGTTTGAATTGAATAGTAACGTCGAAAGAAGAAAATCGGAAAATTATATTTTTTAGTTTAGTATTGTGATATCCAACGCATGTTATTTGCAACTGTAATAACAGTTTTAATTAAAAATATCCATTCACCGTAGAGGCGGTTTGATTATTATTTTGTACAATTTTAATCACATTTCGTAAAATATAATTGTGTGAATCTTGAATACATAAAAAAAATATTTTCAAAACAATCTTAATCAGTGGAGAAAATAAATTTTGAAATAGTCTTAAACTGAGAATATTCTAAAGATATAGGTTTTGTATATATTCACAGAATGTATATTTTTTCAGTTGAAAGCGGTTATACTTTTGTATTTATGTTTTTAATGGTGGGCCTTTATAAATATAGTTGAAATATAACTGAAATGGGTAGAAATGAAAATATTGTGGATACTTTCATCACCAAAATATAGCTAAAAAGGCAAATTGACAAGTATTTAAACTATTCATTATTTTCCCGCAGTAGAAAAAAAATAATTTTTTTGGTATCTACATGGAACCAAAAGTACGAGTATTTTTTTGTAGTTGAAATCTGTTGTATCTAAATAAAGGTTGATAACTTCTTTTACTTTAAAATATCTCTTCAACGATAACCTGTAACATAAATACGTTTAAGGTACGTTTTACTAATTGTAATTATGTTTTTAGAGAAAATGTAACCTTTTTAGAAACATTTGTATTTGCATTATGTTTATTTGACTATTGTGGCCCCACGTTGGGCGCCAAATTGATGTTGATTATAATTCGTTTACAAATTATTTATCTCATATGGAATTTGGGTCTTTGAATGACTAGCATTCAAGATATTTACAAATTTTATTTTATACGCTATATTGTTACAAGTTTAGCTATCGAAATACAGCTTATTTACATTTAAAGGTTAATATTTTCCTTATACACTTTAACATACATTAACAGGTAAACACTTGCCTAAAGGCAAACCTACAGCCTACAAGTAAACACTCGCACTTGACATTTTATTTCAGTGAGGACACTTTTTATTACAGCAAGTACTACTACAGGCAAGTGTTTATATATTAATATATACAAATTTATAAACATTATTATTATTTGCTCCTATCTCCACAGAAGCTGATATTATTAATGCTTTATTTATTACTTGTTTTGGTATTAGTAAAATATGCACTGTATATAAAATTAAACTTTGGTGTTTATCATAAGATTTAAAGTTTTAATCAATTTGGGAAAAAAATAATCTGTTCGTATTAAACGATTTTGTGTTAATTTTGCGTGTAATTATCTGAAAACTGTTACTTATTTTTTGTTTTATATTACTTTCAATAATAATTATTCAACAAGTTGATTAAAATAATAATAAACAGCAAAAACGACAATACAACAAATATAAAACAAAACTAAAACATATTTGTGGTATATTTAGACTGATGTATCTCTTTGGAGAGTTAAAAATAAATCTTGCGTGGGTTTAAAATGAACACCACATTCATATTAGTTGTAACCAATTGTGGACGTGTTTTAAAACGGCTTCACTTTAAAAAACATAAACATGGCCACGTAGAAAAAAGTGCAGATAAAACAAAATGTTAATTTATTTTCAACATTTGACACGTGGGTTACATTCTCTAACCACAAACAATATCTAATTAGACATGCAGCCGCAAGTTTACTTGTGGTTATCACGAACATGTAAATTATCCTACTTCCAAGGCAGAGTTCGTTTAACGCCTTCATAGAATGCTTCCACCATTTTATAAGTTCACACTCATGCGTTCGTTCATTTTTCAATTCCTTCTATCAGTTGACACCATCTTTATATATATATATATATATATATATATATATATATATATATATATATATATATATATATATATATATATCTTGTTCAAATTTTCAATCGTTAATAAAATACTTTTTATTCATCCACTCAAGTTGAAATGCATTTTTTAAAATTTGTAGTGAATGACGATTAGTAACTTTAATACAGTTTTTTGAGATATTAATTCATGAAATAAATTTAATGAATTGATTTTAGTTTTATATCGAAGAAAAACTTTTCATAAAAGGGACAAAGTATGCAAGGTATCACTTAGATAAGTGATACGACTTCATAAAACAGCTGATTTCATGTTACAGGCTATGTGGTAGAACAGCTGTTTTAACATAGGATATGTTACTTTATTTACATTATTGTAATTATTTAATAAAAAGTAGCTAAAATAATATTTTTCTTCTTTAACCTAAGTAGAAATTGGCTTTAAACTTTTTTGTTTTGTTTATATTACTTGTTCAATGTCCATTAAAAAAATAGTATAAGGTATGTGTATATTTTATTCAAGCTCATTTCATCTTATTTATTTTGATATAGGTCTACACTCAACAATAATTACAAAATTTATGAATTTTCATAAATACGTTAAAAATTGGTTATCATTTCATTAAGTTTGGCTGAGTATACAAATCGTTCAAATTCGAAGAAGATGATTATAACAGAAAACTGAACAAAGTCGAAGTTTTTTAAATTAATAACTTTTTGAGCACTGTGGACTAATTTTAAATAAATAAATAAGAACCCACTAGCCACAATATAAAAATCTTTTATTTTACTAAAAATACTTTATGAACATTTCGATTACATGGTATTTTCGAAGAGTACTTCTGAATATGATAACCATGTAGTCGAAATGAACATCAAGTAATTGTAGTAAAATATAACATTTGTAGATTGTAGTAGTGGGTTTTATGTTTATTTCATATTAAAACAAAGCATTGCTATATTGTTATAACACAATATACCTACAACGTAAAAGTATAAAATAAGTATAAATTGTAAATATAAAAACCCCGAATTTATAAAATATAAATTCAATAATTTGGGTTAATCATTATCAATATTTGAAGTATATGAACTAATTGTATATTTAAAAATATATTAGTCATATCTAACGTATAAATTTGATAAAACAACAAAACTCAGATTAAAAAAATTGTTAATAATTGAAAAACCGTAAAACGAAATTATGAAAAGAAAAAAAATTTACGTTGAAAGGCAATTGTGTATGCAAAGTCTGACAGCTGGTACACCGGTGACGTCATACTAGACTACGGAAGTAGACCCTGGAAAAGGACACAAAAATTCCCAATGCAGTACTTGTTAGTCACTTGAAGGACATGAGTCGAATTGTAAAGAAGTGTGTTAAGTCGGTGATAAATGATGTCAAATGGATCAACGTGTTAAAGTACTTTGGACGAAACCACGAAATACCCGAAACACGATTTTATGAGCAATAAATAGGTTATAAATTAAAAGTTTTTAACGTTTCAATATAAGGACACGTTATAAATTTAGAAGTAATTTGGAAGTTAGTGTCGATGTTTAAATGGTTCTTTTAAATTAGTTAATAGTTTAAAAGAGCTAAAAGTGTTATTCTATTGTAAATAGTATAACAATAGGTCTACAGCTTTGTAAGGAATATATATATATATAAATATATATAAGTAAATATATATATATAAATAATATATATATTGTAAGGAATATATAAATATATATATATATATATATATATATATATATATATATATATATATATATATATATGTATATACTGATACATATTCCTGATATATATTCGCGGATGGAAAATATGATGAATAGTTATTACCTGGAGTACACCGTTCATTTTGCAGTGCATAAAATCGTAATATATAAAATATATAAACAACGAATTTCCTTTCCTTGAAACCGTGTAAGGAAGGAAGTAAAATTACTACTCTGCTTGTTACTGAGACAGCAATATATCTTCAATAAAAAAATCAGTTGTAATAGTTGTTATAATTAAATAAAACAATACACTTATGGAAAATTAACTGCAGCTATGTGAAGTGCTATAAAATATAGTAGCCTAACATTAGTAGAGCATTATTATTTATTCAGGTGTATAATGTATTTCTTTTAATGTCTCTTTTCGTCATTGCTAACATTATTATTATTCAGTAGTAACAGTAATTATAATAATTAGAGATTGATTTATAATATGTTCTAAAAACATTGTGTAGGAGAAGTATCCTTTAAAACTATTTTAAATATTAACTACAAAGAAAATAATTCAGCAAGAACGTTATTGACAATTTCAAAATATATCAATTAACTTTTAAAACAGTTAAACTTTATAATTTCAAAAATCTGGTGCCCAACGTGGGGCCTTAAGGAGAAAGAGAATAATACTCAAATATCAAAATATGATATTAAAAAATGATTTTAAATTACAGTAAAAATATCGGCAACAACCCCAAAATCTCAAAAATAACAAAACACAACTAATATAACAAGTTACGTAAGATTAAACCATTACGTACATTTCCATGATTATGTAATCATCATCAGAGGGTCCCATTACAAAATTACAGTCTAGAATACAATAATTTACAAAGTAGACTGATCAGTTAGACTGGTCAGTCCAGTCTAAATAATATTGTATTCCTTATTATATATAGTTCTTTAATGTGGCCCTCTGATGATGATGACATATTATCTAAATGTACATAAGGGTGTTAATCTTAGGTAACTTGTAATATTTGTTATTTTTGATATTTGAATACTGTATTTAAGTTTTAAAAATTATTTGAAAGTAAAAAGTTATAAAAATTAGTTTTCGTCATAATAGGAATACATAGATCATATACAAAATTAATTGTATTTTATAATTTTAGTATTTTATGGGTTTGATGCTGCAATGGGAGTTAAAAGTTTTTTTAAAAATTTAGTTCATAAACTTGGTTAAAAATATGTTATCTAAACACTATGGTTACTTAATCTGACTGATTAAACGAAATATAAGAATAAAAATAACCCATTAAGTAGCCTAGTTTGCATTTTTAAACGTAACAATAGGTAGTA
>JBAIZL010000369.1:3445000-3510000 GCA_036971475.1 Prosapia bicincta
TTTTTAAGCATTAAAGTAATCGAGAAGCTCAAAATGACACGTTATTTAAATTTAAAAAATCATGGGGCTTTTAACCTTGCATGATTCAAACGTTCGAAATTATTACAAACATTGTATATACATTTTTTTATCTCAACTAAATAAATAAAAAACCGCTAACCACAATGTAAAAGTCAATAGATTTTACTAAAATTACTTACGATTACTTTCTGGTAGTCATCTTCGGAAATACTTGAGTAATGTACGTAAAGTAATTTTAGTAAAATAAAAGATTTTTATATAGTGTTTAGTACTTCTTTTTATTTATTTAAAACTAATCAACATGCTCAAAAAGTTTATTAACTTTTGGTCTTGTTTCATATCAAACCTAATAAATAATATGATTTTGAATCCGGTATAAATTAGATCAAATAAGAGAAAAGCTATTTTTATATTTAGGCAAATAATGTTTTATTAATCTAAAATCTAGGAAATTATGATAATTAGAAAATTAATATTTATATCTATCATATGTTTCCAGATGGCTGCAACTGCAAGATGGTTGGTGGTGGTCTTTGCCTGCATAGCATCGGACTTCATTGAAGGGTATAAATCCGGAGCACCGACGTTTGCCTGCTCGCCCATGGTGCCAGGACACGGAGGAATCAAACCCACCAGTAATGAACAAAACCCGTACAGGATAACGCCTGCCAAAGCCCAAACGGAGAACGGTCGGGTTAGGGTGATGGTGACGTCACCGACTGGAGAGACGTTTGCGGGCTTCTTCCTTCAGGCCAGGTCTGCTTCTACGGGCGACACAGCGCTGGGGACGTTCACCGAGATACCTGATGACGCAAAAACTATCAACTGCGGAGATTCGGTTGTGAGTTGTGTTATTATGGCTAGCTTACAATAGGTTTCACCAACTAAATGTAACTGAGTGGTACAAACATCTTCAAGGTCATTACGTCTAGTAAGACCGGATGTGAAGTTTAGTTTTGTACCCCTTATCTTCAGCTCCCAGCCTTGCTGTTTCCTTTTCAGTATTTCATTGTTTGTTTTGATAGTAGACGAAGTTTTTGGTTTTACATTGTGCTATGTTATATATACAGTATATATATATATATATATATATATATATATATATATATATATATATATATGAAATATTCAACTGTCAAAATATAAAAATAAATAGAAAACATAGCACAATGTAAAACCAAAAACTTCGTCCACTATCAAAACAAACAATGAAATACTGAAAAGGAACCATGATAGTGGACGAAGTTTTTGGTTTTACATTGTGCTATGTTTTCTATTTATTTTTATATTTTGACAGTTGAATATTTCATATATATATATATATATTAATGTTGATAGATTTTTTTTGTCAATCTTTTTTATTTTAATAAACAGTTTAAAAACAAAATTGTACTTCTTAATATACCAGTCTTCACTTCTGTTAGGAATATTTGAATATATTTCAGTACATTTTTCTGCCTTTCCTAACAATACAATATTTTCTTTTGACACGTTTCGGAATATCTTCGTTTTCAAAACATAAATACTACTCTCTTTAAAGTTTTGAAAATGGTGTCATTCCAAAACCCGCCAATAAAGGAAAATATTGTAATGTTAGGTAAGGCAGGAAAATTGTAAAGACAATATGTTTCAACTGTAGCTTTATATTAGATAATTCAATTGATGTTTAACTAATATTTAAATGATAAACACTAACCATAAACTTTAGCATAAACCATATATATATATATATATATAATAAATATAATATATAATTATTAAATACATATTTAATATATATATATATATATATATATATAATAAATATAATATATAATTATTAAATACATATTTAATATATATATATATATTTTTTTTTAGGTTTAATATTTATCATTTAGATATTAGGTTAAACATTAATGGAATTATCAAAAAAAAAAGCAACAGTTAAAACATATTACTTAAAATGGGAGGGAATTTTTCTTATTCTATTGTTGTTAAATGTTAGGTTAGGTTAGGTTTGGTTGGTTGCGTTAGGTTAGGTAAGGTTAGGTTATGTGACAATATAGCTATATAGGCCCACATTATATAAAACATTATGTATCAACTTAAAAAAATTATGATATGAAAAGTATTGTTTTAAAATTAAGGTAATTTTTTTCTTAATATAATTTAAAAAATTTTTAACACAAAATAGGAATTATGTAAAAGTATTTTTATTTTTGTACTAATTTAAAAGAAAAAACAGTTTATATAAAATATGCTATTAATTTATCACAGAACGTATAATTATAGTATGTATTGAAACGTTTTAAATATTTTTTTAGATTAGGTAAATTTACGAGAAAATGAATTATTTAATAAATTAATCAGACCTTAGCTAGTGAGAACAATTCACAACGGTAAAAATTAAAACAAAAACTCTGAATCTTACTACACATTATTACTATGAAAATATTGGAAAGAACCCCTATACCACAAAAATAATAAAAAATAACAAATTAAACAAGTTACTTAAGATTAAACCTTTATGTACATTTCGATGACCATTACATCATCATCAGAGGGTCTTATTACAAAATTACAATCTAGCAAACAAGATGCTACAAACTAGAGTAATCACATCTCTCTAGAGAGAACACCACTCTAGTTTGTAACATCTTGTTTGCTAGATTGTAATAAGACCCTCTGATGATGATGACATGGTCATCAAAATGTACATAAGGGTTTAATCTTAAGTAGCTTGTTTTATTTGTTATTTTTGATTATTTTTGTGGTATTGGCGTTCTTTCCAATATTTTCATTGTAATATATTGTACCAAAGTGCTCTTGATACTGTGTATTACTACATATTAGTTTATTAAAACAAACAGACTAGTTTTGACGAAGATTGTCGCCTTCATCATTGCTTGGCTTCTACTAACATATTTCATCAAGCTATCGCACAACTACAAAACAAAAAAGTCAAAACATTTAAAAGTCAAGCAATAAAAATTTTACATATTATATGTTTTGTTTTGTTTGTTTTGTAGTTGTGCGATAGCGTGGTGAAATATGTTAGTAGTAGCCAAGCAATGATAAAGGCGACAATCTTCGTCGAAACTAGTATGTTTGTTTTAATAAACTAGTGTGTAGTGAGATTTAGAGTTAATTGTTTTAATTTTTACGGTTATTAATTATTTAGATGTGCGATTACAACTGTAACACATGCATATTAATTACAATTCGCTATTATTGTTTTAGTTTTTATTGTTGTTGAGTTTTATAATGCAAAGCTTTGGTTCATTATTTCAGAACAACGCAGTGACTCAGAAGGATAACACACAAAAGAAAAGTGTAGAACTGGAGTGGGAGGCACCACCTGACTTCGAAGGGCCAATATACTTTGTGTAAGTAAAAGTACAAACAGCTTAGGTCATCTGTAGAGCAACCATTTTAAGTAACAATTAGGTGATAAAATAAATATTCACTGATTTACATTTGTATAAAAAATAAGAAAATAAATCTTATAAATTTATATTTTAAATTAGGTAATATGTTTATTTTAAAATGCAAATACTATAATAATAAATTACAATAAATATATATTATAATATAATATAATAATAATATTAATAATACAGTAAAACCTCTCATATCCGGATCAATGTGGTGACAGCCTGATCCGAATAGTAAAAAAATTAGGATATGAAAGGGGTTATGTAATGATATGTAAGTCTGTACTACATAATCACAAGCATTCCAGTTGGAAGTATCCTAAATGTTTGATCGTCCCAAGTAAGTAAGTTACACTTATTGAAGATTGTAATTATTTAATAGCAATATAGAACTGTTTGTACAATTTAGTTATATGCCTGTATGTACAGTTCCTTAATACTGTACTGTACATTAATTACCAGTTTTGGTGAAAAAATATGTAATGGTGGCTTGCTTGTTTCATTAAACACATGTCTTTGATGAAATATTCCTCCACCTTCGAAAGAGTAGATGATTGGCTCTTGTTTGCTTCGTCTTGTTGTTCTACTAGGCCCCTGCTCGATCCTGGCACCATGGTCGAGTAAATCCACTTACATTATCTTCATATTACAATCGGTTATCGGAGGTTTCGGATATGAGAGGTTTTACTGTAATAATAATATAATTTTTGTACTGGACTCAGTAGTTTTTAGAATAGAAATTACTTTCTATTGTTCTCATCTTCACTTCTGTTACGAATATTTGTATTTTTTAAGTACATTTTTTTGTCTTACCTAACATTAAAATATTTTCTTGTTGAATTTTTATACAAACAAAATATTTTAAAATAATTTTACATATTTTACTTTATAGCTTTCCTTATTTTATATTTAATAAATTCTACGATATTGCTTGCAGTTTATAAAAATACCAATTCATTTAATGTAAGTATAAGTATAAATGACTTTTTTTCAGTAATTCTCCACTTTTTTTTAAATTAACTTTTTTTAAAGTGTAAATAAAAAAAAATCATTATGTTAATAAAGAAAGACGTTTGAATATTTTAGAAATTTTGAAAATTTGTAAAGCAAAGTTAAAGAAAGGAAAATATACTGAAATATATAAAAACGACTTCCTTATAAAAGTCTTTAGCCTAGGTCTCCCTATATAGGTCTTCCTCTCCTTGTATATTGCTTACATTCCTGCCTTTATAAAAGTCAGTTGGTTAAGTAGATATCCTCATCTGTAAATGTTTATCTAGTTCTATAGTTATTTTTCCATTTGTGTTATACATTGTGGTGGGTCGTTTCCTTTCTTTTGTGTGTATACGTTTCTATCCTTTTTTGTTCTTATTAAAGACATTTTGCCTTTACTGATTCTTTTTTTGTATATTTTCTGTTTCATGTATACATTTGCTATTCTGATTGTGTTCCAGTATCTTTCCGTGTTTATCTGTATTTGTGTTTTCCTTCAAATGTCCATGAGAAAAAGAATTTTGCCTTTATTTGAGTTTATCTTTCTGACTTTTTAAAATAGTAAAAACCCAGTCTATAAACAGAGTAAAACCATTTGGCAGGAAATGTTTATAAGTGGTTCACACGTTCGTCAGAACTTTTAGCAGGAATTGGAAGAAGAGATTGATCAGTTTTCTTTAGTGGGTGAAGAGAAAAGTCAATGCCATCTGTTAGACAACATATTGGAACATCAGAATTAATGGTATAAATGCAAATTTTGTACTTGTATTTGGAAGATGTATCACACAGTAACTTATAGTAACATATGAAAACATACAGGTTTTTTAAAAATCGTTGACTTCTTCCTTACTTGATGAGGACTTCCTGGATCTGATTCTATGATATCCATAATAAGTTGTAGCCAAGGTCCAAAATTGTTTATGAGTTAATAATTTTAAAAAAAATTACCAAGCGTGAGCTGATTGGTCCTCGTCCTGCACCTGGACACCTGAGTTTATACTATGTTTTAAATCCTTGATTGGACCCAAATATTATTTTTTAAAATATCCAAATATTATTTATACAAATAATTAAAAACTTTTTATTTTAGAATTAAGTTAACAAAATATTGTCCTAACTATAAAATTCTATTTTCTAGGGGAACGGTTGTTAAAGTTTACAGTACATTTTTTGTGGACATAAAGTCAGCAGAGGTTCAGGTGGTGAAACGAGAGAGTGGATCTGGGCCTTCAGGAATATCTACCACAGTCGCTCCAAAAAGTGGCTTAGAAAAAGTAAGTTTGCTTTTATAAAGTCCTTTAGAGAGGGATATTATAAAGTTTATTTAATAAATATTTTCTTGATTTGTAAATATATCGAAATATTGTTGCTGTTCATGACGAGCTGGTTGTTAATCACTTATTACACTTTGATATTACTTGTGACCAGACTTTTTATTAACTAAAGGTTGTTAAATTGTTAACTTACACTTGGAGGAAATGTTTTTGGAACTGTAGAAGCCTCAGAGACTGAAGAAGTCGTAAGACGAAAACGTTTCCTCCAAGTGTAAGTTAACAATTTAACAGGCTTTAGTTAACAAAAACTCTAGTCGCAAATAATAGCAAAAGTGTAATAAGTTGTAAATATAATCAATAATATTGATTACTTTATTACACTTTGAAATCACTTGCTACCAGACATTCTATTAATATAAGTTGTTAAATTTTTAACTTTCACTAACATAGCAACACTCATACAATGACATCCTAAATGAACAAACACGAGCGGCAGAAATATGAGGCTGATGAAGTCATGAGACGAAAACGTTTCCTCCTAGTATAAGTTAACATTTTAACAACCGCTCATCATGAACTAAAGACCAAAACTAATTTTTTAGTAATTGTAATTTTTAGTGATTGTAAATACAGATCGAATTAAAACCCTGATTACCATATTGAAATTATTGAACTAATCTTATTCAAGTAATATTCTTACGCATTTACTAATGTAGATTTCACAGATATTCAAACCGTTAGAGTACTATTGAATACCGATTTATTACGTTAAAATCAGGTACTACTGACAGAAAAATAAAATTAAATACTTAAGAATTCAATATTTATCACTGGCTCAAGTGATTAATGATTATCATTATTATAAAAGATACTAAAACAGATCTACATAGATTTTTATCCATCTGAGCTGGCTTTGAATTGTCTAGGCGTCCTCTGGCATTCACTAGAGCTCACATAAATCCAGTTGTGTTTTACTCTTAAAGCATATGAAAGTAAATAAACACAAGAGATATATACAACTCACAATTATATAAACTTTAATATCAAATGCGTTTCAATGACATTTTATGTCATCATGTTCAGTGATTCTATCACAAACAAAACTTTAATTTAAAAAATTCAACATAACCTATAAAAAATATAGGTTATGTTCAATTGTTTTAATTGAAGTTTTGTTTGAGATAGAATCACTGAAGACGATGTCACTAAAATGCGTTTAAGATTAAATATTTTATAATTGTGTGTGGTATAGGCCTATATATTTCTTGTGTTTATTACCTTAACTCACAAGCCATCCGAATATTCTTCATATGAAAGTAATTTCCTGGAACAGAATTTCTGGTACAAGAGTTGGAAATTATTGCTCTTGAACTGTTTAACTATTCTAAAAACCAGGCTATGAAAGAAAATTGTTTCACTCTAAAAGCCTAACTCTCCTAATGGACAAACAACAGTAGGTAATTTGTTTACGACAGTTAAGAATATTTGGAGGTTACAAATAGGTTACAACCTAATGAATTGAAATATACAGATTTATACTTTATATATTTATTTTTCTATGGTAATTATTTTGTTGTTGTTTAGTTTTATAATTCGTTAGTTTTTATTTTTACCACAGTTGTCTGCAAATTTTAGAAATGATTTCCTGTGATAAACTATTTTTATGTAGGTATTGGTATGAAGTAATATACTCGGGATTAAATTTCAAAGCATATGCAATGGGGGAATCTGGGGGTCTGAATTAGGCCCAACCCCCAGTAAGAGGGGGGCTAAGAACCTTTTACACCATTCTTCAGTATTTGTACTTTTTATTAAAACAAATGAACGATAATGAATCGACGGTTTTTTAATTGTCCAAAACACATTATATTAATTTTGTAAATTTAAATTATTTTTGCCAATGATACAGACTAATTGAAAGTAAGTCTTCAACAATTTTTTAAAATCTCTGATAGTATTTATTACTTGTTTTATAATAGTAAATAAATTATATAATATTCTCTGTTTTTAATTTTAAACACTGGACTGCCTCATCAGACATATTACAGTAACATGTTACATGCACAAATTTGTAAAAAAAAACAAATAAACCGGTGGCGGCTGGGTCCTAAAACCTATTGGGTTGCAGATTGTAAAGTGTTATATTTTTTTTAAGGTAAAGAAATCTTAAAGGTCATAATCTTAAAACTTAAAGGACTGTTATAGGGGAAATATATAGATACTAGTTAATAATGTATGATGCATTCTATTAAAAGAAATATATTGGCATTTTTTGTTTTATTTTTACTTATTTAAGACATTGAAGCTCAAGTCATGGGTTTATTTATTAACGAACCATTTTTAATTCTTAACTGTGAGTATCAACAAACTCTGGGGGGAGCGAAGATGCTTCTCTTCAGACGAAACTGATCTACCTAACACTCCGGAGGTTGCAGCCTGTCTGCAACCTAAGAAGCCTTACGGCACTACCTAGCGGTTTTAGTCTGTCTGGACCTTCCAATGGTTATTTTCCATAAGGAGTGACCTCACTGGATGTTCCAGGTTTTCCTGCAACCAGGCCGAAAGAGATTGTTTACGACTGAGCGAACGATCATCACTGTGGTTCTGATGTTTTGAATATTATTTATAATGATAGATCATCTTATATGATTAATAATGGCTCATTAAAATGTACATAATTCCTACGTAATAAATAAATAATGTTTTTTTTCTATTGATCTCTGGTTTGGGGGCTGCACAACCATCCAACCTGCCCACGAGCCGCCACTGAAATAAACAACTGTTATAATTTCTTAATTGCAGCCACTTCTCTCAAGTGGTAGACTCTTGATTATATTATAGAAAACAGAGCTAAGAATTTCTATTAAATAACGCATATAAGAAAATAAGATAAACAAAAAGCATTGAACTAACTTATTGAATAACAATGTAGTTAATTAAGCAGGGTTATATAAGATATTTTGCAAAATTTATTTTCCTTTTTTCAGGCTGAGGAATTCAAATTTGGGCCTTTCTTGGGAAAATTGAAGTTTCTAACTTACCCGTTTTATCAATTACAAAAGGTTTTCAGTCACTTATTAACAAGGCTTAAACCAAAATAAAAAGGCTCATTTCAGTAACTCGTTTTACTGCTAACAATATAACCACTGGAATCAACAAATAACCTTTAAACAGTTGACTAACCAAATCAATTGAGAAACATTTCCTCTTTGACAGTTTTGGAGTTATATTAAGATTGACGGAAGTTTGGACTTTGTTTTCAACAGCTTTTCTTTTAACCTCTAACCAATTGCTTTTATTTTTTAATTGTAACTATGTTCAGTAACTAATACTTTATTTCATAAACAATTAAACACACACCACACACACACACACACACACACACACACACACACACACACACACACACACACACACACATATATATATATATATACATACACACACACACACACACACACACACACACACACACACACACACACACACAGAAGCATTGAAAATGTTTTAACAAGAACACTAAATTTTAGAAATAAAAATAAATATTTTTATTTTAAGCAAAAATAACGTAAATATTAGCGATAAATAGATGGTAATGATAAATTTTATCAAATTAATAATTTTATTATAAAAGTATGTAATTAAGAAGTTATTTATAACTAGTATGGTTATGAACACATTTTAAAATTTAATCCTTTATAACACAGGTTATGATCCTATGAAAAATAATTAAATAAGTCGTGCATAATAACTGTACCTGTTACATAAGTACAGATAAGTTCTCATATAATGTTTATTTATTGTGACATTTATATAATATAACATTTTTATTTCATATAAATTTACCTCTTATTGTTTTGTGAGTATGTTTCTATCTAGCAATGGACCGGATTTAATATTCAAACTGACATTCAAAAGCCATTAATTTTAAGAAAAGGTTATATTCTATTAATATAAAGTTTGTAGTTAGTAACTCAAGTACAATATGAATATATAGAAGATCTCTATTTCTAGTCCCAAATGCTATGAAATAACTTTGAAAAACATAAATGAATTAAATAAAATAATTTCCTTTTATAATATCAATAACAGATTTTAGTTAGAGTAGGTTAAAAAAAGTATGTCTTTTGAAGATGATGTCATTGATTGGAAAATTGACTTAATAATAAAAATATAAATAATAAAAGTGATTGTTGCCTAGCTGAGTGAATACTTGAGAAGCTGCTGAGAGAGAACTAATGTGCTGATGCTTTTCAAAAGAATTGTTTTATTTATGAAGCTAACCATAAAACTGAGTAGACGGTTAGCTTCGTAAATGAAACGAGTGTTTCTAAACGCATCAGCACATTAGTTCTAAAGTATTCACTCAGCTATGTAATAATCACTTATAAATTAATCAGTGAATTCAAAATGATTACAACAAGCAACAAAAATATAAATGTTAATCTTATGTACCTCCTACTTATTTCTAGCTATTTGCTTCTAGTTGTGCCTAAGTAAGACTTTCTTTTTAAAAATTTTCAAACTTTAGTACTGTTTATATTATTTTGTGTATTTTTATTATTTTAAACTTATTTTCTGTATGAACTTTAAAATAAAACTATACCTATTCATTTGTCTTTAGAGTAGTAAACTCCACAATAACCATAAATTTGATGAATCTCATAATTTTATTTTAATAAAATATAAGTAATCATTTTAATTATCTTACTAAAACACTGTTAAATATGGTATAACTTGTCTATAGTAACACTTAGTTATATTTGTTGATGATTGCCATTTCGGGAGATGTGTCCCATTGTCAACTCAGACCATAACTCTCTGACAATGGGACACATCTCCCGAAATGACTGTCCTCAACAAATATAAGTAAGTGTTACTATAGGCAAGTTTGTAAATATTTACAAGTGTTTAGTGAAAACTAGTAGCTCACGTGAAGATGGAATCAACAAATATTTAATTATCTCTTTAAATAATTTTTAAATGCATTTAATAATTACCTTGAATAAGTAAAAGTTTAATAAATAGATCCTGGTTCTAGAGAAGGGCTTTTAAAAGGTATTTTTAAAGTAAAACTTTTTTTTAACATGTACACATAATACAATTTTTTCAATGTATTTCAGTTGAATAAATTCACCTTATCCTGCTTATCCTTCCTACATTAGAGTGTATCGACTAGACACCTTCATTTAATAGGCTGAGTACATGGCCCTGCTTACTCAGTGATAATCCTCCCCACTGCCAATAACAAGTAGCAATTGGTGTTCAGTGTAATGTTGGTTTCATTGAAACTGTCTTGTGGCTCCATTGTTAGATGGGATGTCGAGGAATCGGAGAGCCCTAAATAACACAAATTTTCTAACAAGTATTTCCTTCAAACCATCTTAAAATTACTTAATTAACCTGATATTACCCTATCTATACAATTAAACCATAATAGTTTGTAACAAAGCGTCACTAGTTCACAAGTGATAAGCTGTTGAGTTCTACTTTTAAGCATGAGAATGTTTCTGTCAGACTATATATATATATATATATATATATATATATATATATATATATATATATATATATATATATATATATGAAGTTAATATATTACTTGTGAGTAATTTTATCCACCATTAAGTGCAATATTTTACCTTGAGTGATGAGGCACCTTTCGGTCGTTGACCATTGTCGAATCACTGATTTTTCTCTCGTGATTCGACAATGGTCAACGACCGAAAGGTGCCTCATCACTCAAGGTAAAATATTGCACTTAATGGTGGATAAAATTACTCACAAGTAATATATTAACTTCATAAAGTCAGTGCAACGGAAAAACAATGGATAATGTTAAATATCAAGAATATATATATATATATATATATATATATATATATATATATATATATTTGTAGATTAAGATATATATATATATATATATATATATATATATATATATATATATATATATATATATGAAGTTAATATATTACTATTGTAAGTAATTTTATCCACCATTAAGTGCAATGATTTTACCTTGTGTGATGAGGCACCTTTCGGTCACTTGACCATTGTCGAATCACTGATTCGATTACAGTGTGGTTATCGAACCACAGTGATTCGACAATGGTCAAGTGACCGAAAGGTGCCTCATCACACAAGGTAAAATCATTGCATTTAATGGTGGATAAAATTACTTACAATAGTAATATATTAACTTCATAAAGTCAGTGGAACGGAAAAACAATGGATAACGTTATATATATATATATATATATATAGGTAAAATTTCTTAAGCTGGCACTTGGCTTTTAGGTAGAAATTGTGTATTAGTCATGTATAAAGTTCAGGCACTGTCGTCTCCATCATCGGGGCCATAAATCATGAGTTTTACCAGACCCAACCTTTTTACACTCTTATTAGCATTTATTATCAAACCTTATTTTCATTTGTTGTTATTTTTACTATGCATTAAAAGGAATAATCAAGTAACAAAATAACAAGCTGGCCCTATGAGTTAGTGGAAGTCTTTGACAAGACCTCCACCCTGCCCTTGTCTTTGGCTTCTCGGCAAGGCGTGCAGCCCCAAAGTGGCAGCTTAAAAAATTTCCTCCATACTAGCATTAAAAAAACCAGATATATACTAGCATTACTTTGACCTTAATACCAGATAGTTATTCATATAGTAACCTCAAGTTTGTATATATTGGGATTATATTTTAGTATATAAAGCTATGTATAGTAGCTTCAACAAACGTAAAGAGAAAATGAGGTCTGACATTTTAATATAATCATGGAAACACTAACAAATAGCACAATATAATTAATAACTTTAATAATTTATTTTGTCAATGTTTCGACTCTGATATCAGAGAATAATTTTTTCCTATAAACCTTATGAAGACACTAACATTATATAAAACATACATTAATATAATTTGTACAAAAAATATTAATAAATGATCAAAAACTATCAAAACACACCTAAATAAATGTTTCATACAATATGGAAACATTTAAAAAAAATATTCTATTAATATTCTCAGCATGTTTAGTTCTGATTGTATTTCCATCAGCTATATAAAGAAAGCTGTATAGAAATACAACTTAATCTATGACTGAGGTTTAAAGAAAACTTAATACCTAAATAGAAAGAACTCACTACTAACAAAGCTATTAGAGTACATCTGACTGAAGACTTGTGCTTGACACAAATAAGTTAATACAGTGAAATCAATTCTAAAATTTGCCTAAGAACTAGGTTATGAGGAAAGGTGCGGAAAGGATAGGAAAGAATGTAAATTATAGGTATTATGGACACTCCAGGAGTACTTTGGGACAGGTCCTGAAATACGAAGGGATCCATTTAAACTACTGAGAACCTGGATGTATGGGTAGACTGAACTCTTGGGCTTACCAAAGAACTTGGCCGAGAGGATTCAGATGAATTTCAAAAGGATATCTAGAGGTATTGAAGGAATTTTGAATGGTGATATTGAAGAGGAACCAGGGGAATTGGGATATATCTTGTAGAGTTTTCAACTGGAACGATTCAAAGCACTTCTTGAATGCCGTAGTACAAATTGACCATCAGACCAAGACATTATGTGTGACCACAGGATGGATTAGTATATCCAAGAAGGGGAACCTGGGGGATTGGGATATATCTCTCAGAGCTTTCAACTGGAAGGATTCAAAACATTTCTTGGGTGTCGTAGTAGAAATTGGCTATCAGATCGAGACAGAACATGTGACCGTAGGATGGGTTAGCATATCCAAGAGAGGAAGTATTTTGTTTTTAAAGGAATGGTACAGCACCATGAGAGGAGGAGGAGAGGCTAGTCCTCCCCTTATTGAGGTTTGTAGAAACTTTAGGAGAGAAAGAGATGTGCTTGTCGAGGATGAGACCAAGGTGATTGAGAGAGGGTATGGACTTCCTATCAAGAGTGATGGTTCTGGTCTGCGGATTTTGCTCCCTTGTGAATCACATGGCCTCTGATTTATTTGTGTTAACCACAGTCTCCATTTCTGAAGCCACAGTAACAAGATATCCAGCTGACCCTGGATGACCCTCATAGTTTTAGTTTCACTCCATGAGCTGCAATGGAACGTGATGTTATCCTATACAGAGATAAGGTTACTTGAGGGATAAGTGGGATATCAATCATATAAACAAAGTAGAGGTGAGGGCCTAAGACAAAACCCTGCAGGACACCTGCTAAGATAAGTCAGGGAGAGGCTTGTCGTGGTCCTTGAGACTTACTTGAGCAATCAATATCGTCCAAACACTGGATAGTTTGGAAACCCCTCTCTTATATGGTGAATATTATAACTCTGCATGTTTTTCTTAAGTTTGTAAAAGTATAATATTTTTGAAAAAATTTAAAATCCTACTTTTTACTGTTTAAACGTTTTTCTTTTATCGGTTTATTTGTGTAGATCTTATCTGAAATGCTGAATTCTATTACTAATTGTAGCCTATTGCTTGAAATTAGTGTAATGTTATGAAACAGTAACTGTTGTATACTTTATTAATAAACTATTATGTTTGTTAAAATACAATATACACTCGAGTATACTTACAATTATACAGGAAGGCTAAAAATATTAAAAAGAAATTAAAACTCATCTTTATCTAGTTAATATAGGATAAATTTAACAATTAGGGATAATAATGTTTTTTAAGACATTTTAAAGACAAAAATTTTACATCTATTGAGATATAAAGTTAAATTAGTCCAAGCTTTTATGTTTTTTAATTTTTAAATCTAAATCTCAAACATCTTAACATAATAATCAATGTATGATAAATTATTATAAACAAACCAATAAAACATTAAAGCAATACATGCTACATACATTATATTAAAATTAATATAATAGTTTGAGGGTGAAATCTTTTTGATTCTGATATTATAAATGACAAATTTGAAACAAATTATGAATTTTGAGGAAAGTAACAAAATTTATCTTGATTGAAATTATTTTTAAATTGTAGCCTCATGATATTTACTTGTGGAAACTGTGCCTAAGTTTAGTTTGTCAGAACTTATAACTAAAATGAATTTATAAAAAATTGCTGATACAAAAAGTTTTCGATCATTATCACTGATCTTATCAATGTCAAGTAATTGTTAGTCAGTATATTGATAAAGATTAAAGTTGCTTGTTGAAATCATCTTGACGTCACTGAATAGATTGTAAGTAATTATTTCAGTAACTAAAACTTATTTATTGTCTCGTTTTGAAACAGTCATTTCATTGACGTAGCTAAATCGCTAAACAGTAAGTGGCTTAGCTTCGTCAATAAAACGTTTCAAAACGCGTCAGGAAGTATGTTGATAGTTTTCAAAGTTACTCAAATAATTACTAATGATAAAATTGCCTAGAGCGCATCTCAGTGATTTGTTTCAGTAAATGTTTTATAAGGTTCCTTTAGTTACAAGTTCAGGAAGTCTTCATGGTGGGAAATTTAAATATGTTTTGTTTTATTTAAAAAATTACCCCAGTATTTAGTTCCCTTTATTTTTTATTGCGTGTAAAAAAATACCAACATGACTTACAGTTTTATATCAAATGCCACAAACCATTAATGAGTTAAAATTTTTTGTCTGCATTTAAATTTGTTAAAACTTTTTATTTTTTACAGTTTCATTTAAAAATAAATAATATTCACTTAAACAGAAACCTTCTCTAATTTCTTATAAATAGAAGAATATCTTTTAGAAAAAAAACAATTTTTTTAAATACAATTCTACAATTTTTAGCAGGAATTGAGATTATTAAAATAAATTATTGAAAACGTCCTTTAAAAAATATGACAAATTTACAAAATATGAAGGTATGGTAATTTATTTAAAAACTGTAGTATTTAAACTGGGAAACAACTTTCTATTCCATTAAAAAAAATAATAAAAATAACATAATTATGATTGCCTCTTGGGGCATATATAACAGCAATACTACAATTAACCATTGGTTAGTTGAAACAAAATATTAAAATAAAAGCAAATATTTCTATTCTTGTATTTTGTTTATGCAGGACATTGAACAAGCAGAGACAGACATATACAGAGGTTGTGGCATTGGCAAGAATTGTGTAGGTTCCCCAGAAGGTTGTATAGACAGTAAAAGTTGCACAGCAGTGGCATCTATTTCCGTCCAAGGAAACAACTATGTTGTAGAAATGCTTGCTAAAAAGAGTAAATTTGTTGCTATCGGATTCTCAGAAGATGACAAAATGGTTGGTATTTGAACATTTTAAAGATTCTAAACAAATTTTAGTTTAGGTTTTCTAGGTGATGAATTAAAATTTGTTTTTTTTATATCATTAAATATGCTAGCAAAAACATGTATTAAATATTTTACTTTTTATATCTTTCATGTGTTCCTTTTCACTTGTGAAAAAAATTTCCAGTCCAAAATTTTAATAAGATAATTCAAGAGAAGAGTTACTTTAAAAGAAATAATAAGTTGCTTCAATAAGTATTGAAAATTAAAATCAAATTTAGTGCGTTTACTATTGATGCTTCAACATAAATAAATGTAACCTCTATACCACAAATGACTTTTTTCTTTTATTTAAAACCTTATGTACATTTCGATTGCATAGCAATCATCCTCAGAGGTAATCACCTCTGAGGATGACATAAGGTTTTAAATAAAAGAAAAAAGTTATTTGTGGTTGAGAGGTTTCATTAATTTATGTTAAATAGTTGTTTTTTACAGTTATATTGATGCTTTGACAAAATTATTTTATCAAGCTTTGTGCTTCTCTATTATTTTGAGCCAAATCAAATGAGTTGATTTGATTCAGAACAACGTTGCAAAATAACACCTTTAAATTTGCTTATGATCAAAATTTATGAATAAGAGCTGCCAGAGAATTTGTCAGAGAAAAATAAAAATGCATGAATCATGTAAAAAATAATGTTAAAACAAATTTCAAGAAACTAAACAATATTTATATCTCTAAATATTTATAGTTCTTCTTATATGTATGAATGAAATGATAACTGATAAAAACTTCAGTTAGTCCACCATAGGCAAAAAAAAGATTTTAATTAAGAAATTCTATGATAACGTTCAGCAAACAATAGAATAGTTGATGTTTCTTTAAATTAGATTTATCAAAGTAAACAATAGTATGAGGTAGTAAAATACAAATGGAAGGTTACCTGATGAAACTATGTGACAACTACAAAAGGGTAAATTTAAATAAGTTTAATAGTTTCAGAAGGTAAAAATGAATAAAAGGAAAGTTTGGCAACTATAATACCTGTGACACAAGAGGTTAACCAGTCTCATACAGCTGCTCCACACGTACACAAGCTTCAATAGCCTTCCTCTGCAGTTTAGGTCCTACTGTTGGCCCAGATGTAACTATTTCTGTAATATCTTGTTATTATGTATTAAGGAATGTGTTCTTTAGTCCTAGTAAATATTCTAGTTTTTATAATAATCCTTGATTATGCCAACTCTTGGATATATAGGGATAGGTGATATATAGTTTTAAATAGTATAGTAAAACCTCTCATATTCTTGCCTCCCATATCCGGAACCTTCTATATCCTGATATAACATGAAAATAAAGTAAACGGTTTTTTTCATTAAGGGGCCTTGCAGTCAGGCCGGTCTCTGGCGCCAGCAGTTGGTTCTATTTTTTCCTGTCACAGTCAGTTGTTTTCTAGTCTCCGTATCATTCAGTTGGCGTGTGTATCAGCTATGACTAGCTGTCTGACTAAAGATCAATGAGGCATAAATATCTGTCTTTATTTATCTTGTAAGTTTCAAGAGTCGAAAAATATCCATTAGAAAGCACGGACGTCTAGTTTCTGTGGGTAACTATTCAGAAAATAAACTTTCTTGAAGCAAATAAATCAATCAAACAATGACGACATTTATGATTAGCTGGGCTAGTCTTTATAGCTGCTACTAATGAATTGTCTTGACTAGCTGACCTAGCATGTAAACCGCAATGAGCTTAAGGAACTGTACTTAAAGGCATGTAACTAAATTGTACTTACAGTTCTATATTGCTATTAAAATATAATTACAATTTCAATAAATGTAACTTATTTGCTTGAAACAATCACACATCTACTTCCAATTGGAATGGGTGTGATTATGTAGTACAAATGTACATCATTATATAATTCCTCCCATATCTGGATAATTTGTTATCTGGAACGGGCTGTCATTACATTGATCCAGATATGAGAGGTTTTACTGTACCTGAAATTTTTGTGTTGTACATCTTGAAGCTTTCTTTGAGAAATGTTTTTGTTGATATCTCTTGGCAAAAACTACCACTCACTGATATTCCTCAGCAGATGCGTTTCGCACTAGATCAGTGTACTGTTGAATGCTTTGAGTCACGGACAAGACTGAACAATGTTTTTTCTTGACTCACAGCGTTGAAAAATGCACTGATCTAGTGTGAAACGCATTAGATGAAGAATATCAGTATGTGGTGATTTTTTCCCAAGTAATATCAACCAAAACAATTTTAAATAGTTTATATGTATCTAAAGTATTTTTAATGTTTCTCATTCTAGGGAGGAGATGCAGTAGCAGAGTGTGTTCATGAGGACAATGTAAAAGCTTACAGATCGTGGAATGTCCCAAATGCAAAACAGAACACAAGAATCGATGTGAGTATTGCATATTTACTTTTGTTTCACTTATGCACCTTGGGTTAAGCCATATTTATCCATAATCCTTGTAATTAAGGACTAATATGTTTCTGCAATAAACTTTAGTTCACTAAATACCTGTAACAATTTACTGTGGTTTATTATTAATAAATAATACACACATTAATATTTTTATTCTAGTTTCATGTGCATTTTGGTTACAAAGCAACCCTTCCCAGAGACGTGACAATACATATCACAAATATTTTTATTCTAATCTTATGTACATCTCATTTACAAAGTAACCATCCTCTGAGACAATACATGCCATTATCTGACGATGGTTAATTTGTAACCGAAATGTATATAAGACTAAAAAAAAACATTTGTGGTTAGAGGTTGTCTGTATTATTTATTAGACTTTAATTTTTTGTTTTCTGTAACAGACAGCGGATTGATAATTATTTTTGAAGATGGCGAAGATGCTATTTTCAAGTATAACTAAGTGATATAAGTTAAGAAAAGTAAACTACTGGCCTCTAATAAGTTTTGCTTAGAACAGAGACTCTAAATTTATATTAAATTCTTATTTTAATAGATGTTTCAGACACTTCAGTTATTTAGAACTAAAAAGACACGATTTCTCGATTGTTTTGAAAGCCTGTTAGAATATGAAATTTATGGAGAGTATTAAAGATAAATTTTAAAGAAGTATGATAAATTATCTAAGTTAACGCATCTATGGCTACATCCATGGTTATTAGGTTTGATATTTTCTTAGTGAATAATACTTAACAATAAGGATGGGCTGATACCTACAATTTTCGATTCCAATTCTCAAAATTTTCTTTCGATTCTTAAATCAATTATTCAATTATTATAAGTTATATATGCCTATATGATATTTTTTTAATAATGAATTTAGTTAACATCTTGTTCATATGGTGACCAACATAAGGGGGGGGGGCTTTAAGGGGGCTAATAATGAATTTAGTTAACATCTTGATCATATGGTGACCAATATAAGGGGGGGGCTTTAAGGGGGCTAATAATGAATTTAGTTAACATCTTGATCAAATGGTGACCAATATAAGGGGGGGCTTTAAGGGGGCTAATAATGAATTTAGTTAACATCTTGATCATATGGTGACCAATATAAGGGGGGGGGGCTTTAAGGGGGCTAATAATGAATTTAGTTAACATCTTGATCATATGGTGAAGCTTTTTAAAAGTTCCATTTTGATGTAATAAGCTACACAAAATGTTTGACTTTGATTTATGAATAGGAATTTCTGAAAGCATGACAAACATATCAGATAAAAGTAATGATTATTTAAAATGAAAAGTATAAACTTCAGTTTACAATTACAATATAACTTCAGTAATAGCCACTTCAGTTTGTATAAGCAGATAAAATGGAACTACCTTTTCTTTATTATATTTTGACATCTATGAAGTGGTGGCAGCTAGAGACAGGGAGGGAGAGAGAGTCGAACCCGCCTGAGTGAGAGTGTAACAACAGTAAGAGACGAATGGTGAGAAATGAATCAGAAATGTTTCTGAGTGACTCGGATAGAGACAACCTCTTCAAAAGCTAAAAATTTATTTATGTTAAACATCAAATAACACATAAATTTACATTTTCAAAACAAGGCAAATCACTAAAACACTGGGCGTCATAAAGTATAACCAATTGTTACAGAATTTTATATAATAAGCATTTTCAAAGTTACTATATTAAAATGTCTTGTATGCAACAACTTACAAATACAGTCTATGAATGTTTTAAAAGTAATTATATGTAGTTTAATTTGTTTTGTATAGTTGGCTGTTTTAAATCAAATTAAAAATTTACTATAAACTTGCAAAAAATCATTCATTCAAGCAATATAATTGTGATGTTTTTAAATGTTTTTTTCCTGGATGTTAAAACAAATATTACAAATTAGATATTTTCTTGTGTTGAAGAAGCCTTTATTCTAAATTCAAATTATTTCTTGTCTTTAGGATCAAAGTGGAATTACATTAGAAAAAGGTATGTTTGTTGATGACATCATCTACTGCAAAATAAGCCATGAATCACAGATTAAAGTGGACAATGTGGAATTTAACCTAAATAAGAAGAAGTATTACACCTTGCTAGCAGCTGGCTCATCCTTAAAATGTATGTATAACATAGAACACGGTTTTCTATTTGAGCTCATGAAAAACTCAGATTAAGTGAATTTTCTGTGCAATACAGTGCCCTTGAGAAATTGGTAGGCCAATGAGTTAAATAAAAATATAATAATCATGAGACTCGTGTGAGAAAATATTATTTAAGAGTATAAAGTACCAACAAGTATTATATATATTAGGAAGTGGTGGATTTAAGGGGGGGCTTTGGAGTTCAAGCCCCCCAAAAATATGGAGAAGTGAAAATTTTTAAGCTGCAAAATAAAATATGAATGTAAAATAAAATAGCATTTCCAATGTTTGAGTTCGGCCCTAGTTTAAATTTACTTATTAATTAGTAGAATATGTTTACAAACCCATATTAATCCACTATAATACCATACTATAATCATTAACCCAAAATTGCTCTCGCTATGGAAACTCCTGCGATGATTCGCGTCATTAGGGCAAGTTTAACATTTGTAATAATTGCTATTAATGTGTTTAAATTATACATCTCAATTGTAAGGATTATATTAGGCTTTAAACTTCTTCATTGATATAAAAACCATCGATTAAATATATCTATGGCATATTTATATGTAAAATTACAGATAGAAAAACTATAGTATTAACAGTTACTCAGTTATTCTTGTCATTAGGTTGCTCCTGATACAGCACTCACAAGACTGCTCATACGTGTTTGCGCTCCCTAACATAGGTGACACCTTCCATTTCTCTCACCTCTGGTTACCTTCTCAATCACGCTACCTACTTGAAATTTTTATAGTAGCTGGCCAACACCCTTGGGAAAGCATATTTAGAAGTTCAGAAGCATACAATGAAAAGATAAAATAATTCCTTTAGAGCAACTAAAAATGTTAGATTCAATCTAATAGAGCGAGCATTCCCGGGTTAATAAATACCCCAACCATAGTGTAATAAATAGGTGGTTTGTACTGTAAATGAGACTAATCAATGATTGTGTAATGTCATAGAGTAGGTCTATAACTATTTCCCTCAGATAGAAGACCCTTAGAATTTACATCTTAGATACCAAATTTTCTAAATATTTTTCGATTGCAGGGGACTCTTTCTCCACCTCCCAACTACCAGCTTCCCCAAATATTTTTCTGGATCCGCCACTGATATTGAGTTGTTTCTCAGGTGTATTTTAACTGTATTTGAAATTAAATTAATATCTGAATGTTATAAAAGTACAATAATATAGCAATTTATTTTTAACGCATTTAAAACTAATGAAGCTGATTTTTGTGTTATGTCATGTTCACCAAGTATGTTTTCAGCTAACAGTGTGGGTTTCCATGACGTTGCTTATACTTCATCCAAGGATCAACGACTCATGTCTGACTTCAGGCCGCTAGTTGTCCAAGATCCATTTTACGATGGCTGCAACACATTAAAGAGCTGTTTTGGCTCTCCTGATGGCTGCATTCCAAGTCAGACATGTACTGCTATTATCTCCATTTTAGTTTCTGGAACACGGTACACCTTCGAGATGAAAGCAAAGACTAATGGATATGTTGCTGTTGGCTTATCTGACGATAAATTTATGGTATTTATAAAGTTAATCAAATACAATCACTCAAATAATTTTAATTCTTAGGAAAATTCTTAGAAAATTATTGGATATTAAACAATTGAAAATTAATAAAAAAGAGAGATTAAAATTTTATTCAATTTTTTATATTAAAATGAACAAATTTTATTAGAGAACTTAAAAGAGTATTAGCTTGGATTAAAAATTGAAAAATTAAAAAAATATAGTAACTCGAATAATCAGAATGTAGAAACTTTTATGAAACACCATGGAAAATAATATATTTATGATTATATAAAGTGTGACATATTAATAATAAAAGTAATGATATGGTAAAAATGATGTGTGGCTAAACCCTAAGACAGTGGAACTTAGAAAATGGGTTAGTTATTATTAAAAATCCCTTAATTTCTAAATTTGTATTTAAAAAACTAAAATTTAAAATAAATAATTTACTTACTATACCAATTAGTAGACTACAACTAATTGTTGAAAAGGTTTTCCTAGATTACTAGTAATCAATTATTATTATTTTTATTCTAGTAAATGTTTAGCCACATGAAGTAAGAAGTACAAATAGACATATAGAGGTAACTCATCATTATATACATATAGATGTACAGGTCAAATGTTATAAGCTGGCACTTGGCTCTTGTGTATTTATTGTCTAGAAAACATCAGGTATTGTCATCATTGACAAGTATTGTTGTCATCCCTCATTGGGGCCATATATCAAAGCCTACCTGTCCATACCTTTAGAAAATCCTATTAGAGCGCTTCCATGAGTACCCTATTTAAATGTTTTGTTATTTTTATTATACATTAAAAAGTATTAATGAGTAACAAAATAATGAGTCAGCACTAAGTCAGCTGAGGTCCAAGGGTCGATATTTTTGGAAATGACCTCCAAGCACCTCTACCCTTCTCTCTTCCTCAGCCTCTCGCCAAGACCAGGAGCCCCCAAATTCCAGCTTATAAAATTTTACCTATACTACATACATTATTTTATTTGAAACTTATTTATAACTTTGTCTGTATAGCTGTGTTCTATGATGTTTGAATATTTGCAAATTGTCTATAGTGGTTATTGTTTACTATTGCTTAATATGTGGACAATATTTAAGTTAGTATGAATGTTTGTGTATGCGTGTTGGGTGTTTCTTTATATGTGTTGCGTAGCTGGATTTTGGATTTATGTATTTTAAGTCATTGATTTATTCTTTGAATCTTGTGTTAAATGATCTACCGGAATGACCAGTGTGGTAATTTGACATAGATCATTAGAAGCTGGGGCAGACTGGATAGATTGTATTTGTCTATTTTTGGTTGAAAGGATTATATGTGTTTTCTTAAACAATTTGTCATTATGTATGATATTTATTTATTGAGTTTTCTGAATTTTGAAGCATTTTTGTGTGTGTATTTGATGTGGTAAGTGATGGATATGTAGTTATTCTTTTTTGTGTGGCTTTCAGTGTGGCTGACCCACACAAAAGTAACATCTTAAACGACCACACACACACTTCCAATCTAACACCCTATTCCATAATATATAGTAAAAAACCCACTTAACCCATTACCTCACTCATAAATCACATGACTGCAACCTTGAGCAATTGCTGAAAGTAGAGGGTTGGCTTCATTAATGCAACGAATGCTTCAAAATGCAGCCAACATTTTGAATTGACTTGAATTCAAAAGCTTTTTCTTAGTTATGTAATAATTAATTATACCTAAAACATTTGTAAATACGATTTAATCAAACGATGTTAATTGTATGTTACACTTGCCTATAGTAGCACTTATTTTTCTAATTGTTGGGGAAAGCTGTTTCGAGAGATGTGTCCCATTGTCAACTGAGACCGTAACTGGCCTCAAGGTTTTTGTAGGTTAAGGTGGGGATGTGGGTGTATTTTGGTGAGTTTTAAGCAGTTATGATGTCAAAAGTGAATGTGAGTTATAATATAATTGGGTGTTGAGTATGTGTTTAGGGTGTAGTTTGAAATGTTTGTATATCTCACATTATTTGGTTGGATATCGTTTGTTATTTTTGTTTTTTTGTGAAGAATTTGTAGGTTAGATGTTATGTTTGTTTGGTCACGGATTGTGGATAAGAGATGTTTGATGTTATGTTTGTTTGGTCACGGATTGTGGATAAGAGATGTTTGGAGAAATTTCATTGGGTGTATTTGTTTGGTAGTGCTTTTATGTGTACTAGGTAGCTTGTGTAAAATTACCTCTCTGTCTGGCCTACATAAAAACTGGTGCACGAGCTGCAAGTTAGTTTGTAAATACCAGCGGAGTTGTATATGTCACTGAATATGTGTAGGGTTTAAATTGTTTGTTGAGGGTGTTGTGTGTGGAGTAGGTTATTCTTTAATTGTATTTATGAAGTGTGTTGGTTAGTTTGTGGGTTTTGTGTAATCTGTATGGTATTGTTAAGTATTTTATGGGTTTGTCGTGTTGCGTACTTGCACTTGGGTTATTGAGTTTACGTTTTAGACGGTTGTATAGTTTGTCAATCATTTTATGTTGTATCCAGTTATTTGAAAACTAGTAGCTCATGTGAAGATGGAATCAGCTAATTTGATTTACTTGTAATTTAATAAGTGAATTCAACAAGATGACAACGAACAACTTTAATCATGCAAGTCGTTTGAGATGGAAAGTGATACACTTTGAGGTAATTTAATCTGAGGCCTCAAAATGACAATCTGGGAGCAACTACAAATTTATAAAAATAAAAATAATATCATAAACGAACAAATACAAATAAAATTTTAAAAAACAATAAATTAGCAAAGTTAAAAGACTCGCACAGTGCAGTAAATCCGAAAATAGAACAATAACGGTACACCACACCTTGTGACAACGGAAATTTCACACAACTCGTAGTCTACTACAACCCCTGGTCAGTGATGCTTGATGATGGAGATACTACCAATCTTTGAAAGTTAACTCGGATAAATACCAAGTAAGATTCTTGTTTAAGTACATATAGTGAAAGTGATATATATATATATATATATATATATATATATATATATATATATATATATATATATATATATACTGATACGTATTCTTTCACAGATAGAAAAATATGATGAATAGTTACTATCCGGAGTAAATCCGTTCATTTTGCAGTCCATAAAATCGCAGTTCCGATGTTCCACATTCAGACGTCTAGCTCATCGATGCTAAAATCTAAACTAGGTTGATGAGAATCTAAACAACAATTGAAGTGCAAACTGTATATATATAGGTTAGTTTTGGTTGGTAAAGATTATTTAGATTTTTTGGACTAGGAGACTGACAGACTTACCTTGGTAAAAGTCCACTCTGTAGTCTTGAAATAGAAACACATAAAAGCACTTAACCAATGATATATTTCAAACACACAGTGGTCTTTGTCAATCAAAGAGAAAACACAAAAAGAAATATGAGAGAATGAAATAAAATAATTATTATAATAATTATTTTATTTCATTCTCTCATATTTCTTAATATATCATTGGTTAAGTGCCTTTATGTGTTACTATTTCAAGACTACAGAGTGGACTTTTACCAAGGTAAGTCTGTCAGTCTCCTAGTCCAAAAAATCTATATATGTATATACAAAGCACTTGGATTTTTTACAAATGTCTAAAAAAAATTTGTTGGTTTGCAGTTTTTTCAATATTGGGATACAAATCTAACTTAATATTTAGTAACATAATTTCTACAGTCACGGAATTTAAAGTTTAAAATTGCTCAAGTTACTTGTCACTAATTTTTGCATCTACATTAGTAATTTTTTTTCACACTCACAATATTCGTCTTGTTTTTATTTATCTATACCCTGTAGTATCTGCATTTGCTCTTCTCATAATTTTGGTGTAATTCCATACCAAGAGAAAACCATGTCTACTTTAATATTTTATTAGACTTAGAAATGAATGTGTGACAAAGGTTATCTGTATTTTTATCCACTTTCTTCCTGGTTTTTTCTCCTATCCTAACTAGTTCATTCTTTGACATAAATACTAGTTAAAATTTACATTAATTTTTTTCATAATTCAAACTGGTCAGAACTAACCTACTCAGAATTTTCCATGTATGAGGCATATTACAAATAATTTTGTATTTTCTAAATATCTTTCACGTATAATTTAGCTAACTTTGTTTTTTGTATATCTTCTTTCTAAAAAATACCTTTTCTTCAACTTTTCTCGTATCTTACAAGTTGAAAATTGTTTTCATATTAAAAAAATAATGCTTTGACAAAACTCGATAAATGTTTTTTACATTTATTACTGAAAACTGAAAATGTTTGTCTTGACAGGATACAATTTCTTATATTTAATGACTTTTTAAATTTTCAGGGAAGCGACAGTGTAGTGGAGTGTGTACATGATGCCAGTTCTTCCAATTCTGTAAAAGCCCATATGTCATGGAATCTTCCAGGAGTTAAGGCTAATATTCGGAAAGGTGTAAGTGCTTAGTTGCCTATACTTTCTACTTTGGAAGTTTCAATATTAGTATTAAAGATTCACAGCCTATTTTATTAATCTAAATAAAATTTATAAGGCATGAAAACTTTGTAATAAAATGGTTTAGAAATATGACAGGATTCTGTTAAAAGTTGTGCATTTTATTCTTTCAGATCATAAATCTAAGTTTTAGATTCTCCATTAAAATATGAAATAATTTGAACACATAATCTTTGTAGTGGTTTTTATGGAGATTAATAATATTACGTAATTTTCAACTCAAAATATTGTTTTGCTCACATCTTTAAGATGCCCTATGAAGGACATTAGGAAACTCTCTAATTTCATTAAATTTAAGATTTTTTTTTCTTTTGTTACCCATTTACATCTTACATTTCTAGTTTCACATAAGGATTGCTTAGGAGCATTCTGTTTCTTTTCATTTTACTTTCTGCAGCACCCTCTTAACTGTATTCTAACCCAATCAGTTCCATTTAGCCAAGCATATCTAAATAGAATATTTGCAACATACAGAGATATATCGCCCAAGGTTAACAAGTAACATAAGGGTTTAATACAGGTATATTTCTACTAAAACACCTCTAAAATTTACTACTATAAAACCATATGTACATATGCACATAAAATGTTATTGGGAGAACAAGCGAGAAGTGAATGCAAGGTATAAGATTTATGAAATTTGTGAGTTTTTTAACAGAGTTTGGATTTTTTTTTGGAGTTAGTCTAAACAATCTTTTGAAAAGCCTTATGTATTTATTATTTGAAAAATCTACTTAAATTTAATCCATATTTATATAGTATTTGTAATGGGTTAAGTAATGGAGTAAAATGATTTTGTAACAAAAAATATTAAAAATATTCCTAATGAATGATGAAATTATTAAAAAAAACAATTTATTCTTACTTATCAGATAAGGGATGCTGTACTGTATCTCAAACATGGTCGCCTATATGTGGGGTCATAGGGGAGTTGAGATTTAAAAAACCAAATCAATATACAAGCATCATATGTAGACAAATGAATTTTTACGAGAAGGTTATTTTACAAACTGGTAAATTGTGTAGGACATGACTTAGGACAAATATTTATAACAAAAAAATAATTTTTGTTTCTTAATAAAAAGTACGAGTAATTAGATGAATGTGTTTATTTTCTTAATTTATATTACTTAATATATTAGGTACTTTATAAGTACTAATAGGCTGAACAAGGTTGAAACTTGAATTTTTTAGCTGCATAATATTTAGGTATGCAATGCCTTTGCCTTTCGGCCCCCTACAAACTTTCACATGACCCAACCTATGACCCCTACATGACCTCAATCAATATCTTATTTAATTTGTAGGTAATTGAGAGGCAGCATATATTAACATTAAATGTATTTATAATTTTCATAAATAATAAAATTATAATAAATAAATCACAATATTAATTTAAAATATTTCATTAAACAGTTTTTGCAGCAAATTATTTTTTATTCAATTGTTTCTAAGAGAGTTTTGAAAGTTCAGAGGAGAAAAGGTCTTAATACTGCAATAGCTTGAAGTTCTAAATACTAAGATAATAAAAAGCTGTTCTATGTTGAAAATTGATGACATCTTCATTTCTGTGATCAAAGTGTTTTTCTTTCCCAATTCCATTTTCAATCCTAGATCACTTATACCTCGTCAAAATGACGACGGCCCGTTAAAAAAATTACTGTATCTGACAAATGAGGGTTTTGCGTGCATTCATCTTCTCATCCACAACACCCGATATCATATCCACAGTTTCGGTGCTAAAGTTTGCATGCATCCTAGTGAAACAGAGCTTGCATCGTCATTTTGACAATACATAAGTGTCTCCTTGTGACTCTTTTATGTTTGTGTTCTCTTTACATATTTTTGTAAAAATTCTTTCATTTGATTAACTTCTTCTGTAACTCATTTGTTTGTTAGAATCTGTGTTTTTTGTAAATATAATGTGTTGGAAATTATTTTAAAAATACTTTTTTAAACATTTGTTTCACTATTTTATTAAAACGTAGTCACTGTAATTATTATTTTTCTTTCTAATAGTAGGATTTATAGCTACTTAATAATTTTTTCCAAGCACTAAAGATGTATGGGATATTACTATATTTAACACATTAATTAAAAAACGTTATTTTGGCAAATAGAAAAAAAAACAAAATGGAGTAGTCAAATTGACAATACATAAGTAATTGTGTGACAAAATGTAAAGATAAGCCATCTAGGGTTAACATATAACATTCAGCTGAGTGTTTATTTCATGATCTTCATAGAATGTATTTTAGTGAGTATATATAAACGAAATGAAAGCAATACCTTAAAGTAATGAGAAAGAGCAATAACTTCAATGTAAACATCAGTGGAATTTACTTTGCAGAGCCAGTTGGGAATAAACTTGTTGAATGGAACATTTGTGGATGGGACTCTGTATTGTAGATTTACTCGTGATGATAAGATAGTTGTTGAAGGCAAGACATTTGACCTTGTTAATGATCAGTATCATATTCTGTTGGCAGCAGGGTCAACAATCAAAGGTAATCCTTGAGGTGAAAGGTAAAATATTGTAATATAATACTAAATTATAAACTGTCAATGAACAAAGTGTTAATAAGTTATTTGTTATATTTATCTAAAGAAGTAATATAAAAAGTAAATTCTTACTGAGGTGAAGATAACAAAATTTTATAATGTTTGCTTATTTCCAGTTTATTTGTTTATTTTATTCGTTTCATTCATATTTAACCATACAGCACTTTTTATGATATTTTGTGGTAACCATGGCAAAAGTTTAAGGTTGTACAATGAAGGTTTCGATGACAACCAGATGGAGGAAAAAAATTCATATACTTCTTTGAGAAATTCATTTATTGGAAAGTTGGCGCAGTGCGAAAGCACGCTAGACTTTGAACATGAAGATTCATAGTTCAAATCCAGATATACCTCCAAATTTTTATAATTTAATTATTGAATAAATATTTGAAAAGACTGTATTAACATCAATTTTCATCCTCTATAGGTTTACAAAAAAGGTATTTGAACTTGATTAGTTGAATAAAAACTTATTTTATTAATGATGGAAAATTTGTACAAGATACATATCAGGAGAGTGTGAGCTAATAGAAGGAATTTAATAAAGACTCTACTCATTGGTCTTGCATTCCATGACATTCAGTGAGTCTTTTATATTGAAACTTTGTAAAGTAAGACTTAATTGTATTTATGATAGAGTAACAAATAGAAAAAAACTTTTTAATTAAAAAAATATATATTAAATTCCACTGCACGAAACTAAGCAAGGGGCTTGTTTAGCCCTGTCGTCATGTATGGAACTGGCTATGCGATAGCCCTGTCGTCATGTATGGAACTGGCTACACGATAGCCCTGTCGTCATGTATGGAACTGGCTACGCGATGTATGGTCAAAGCCGCTTACCCCTGAGCACTAATTGGCAACCCTGGACAAACAGTGTTGCCTAGTTTAAGCATCGGGCAGTCAGTCTATCGTCAGTCCATGACTCGTTTCTTGTGCACATGACAATGCTGCATTTTTGGCCACCCACCTGATTTTGTACAGTGCACTTTAAGACAAAAGCTTTTTCAACTCCACTAGGGATTTATCATCAAAACGATATAAACTCTTGTTTATACAAAAGTACAAGTAAGAAATTACTCAAAATATATATTCTCAAGTGAGTAATTAGTTTAATAATAACAATAAACTTTCACAATGGATAATACAATCTATGAATATAAATTCTTTGCCCTTTCTGCAATCTTATAAATATGTACACTCAGTTGATACAATTAGATTATATTATGAAACAGATATACATATTCTTTTATTATTTTCTGTACAAAGCCAATATAAGATCTAATATTTATCTTGAGTACGAGACAAATGTTTGGTTAATCATAATAAACCTGTCTTATGAAAATTAAAGCATGCAATTTTATTATCACAATATTTCATTTGATTTCTCTCTGTTTTAAGGTGACGGTGTGGGATTTCATGACGTTGTCTATGCAGTTAGTGGTCAGAAAAGACCACTATCTGATGTTGGATCATTTTCTGAAGCTTCAAAACTTCTATTACGACTCCATGGTGCCTTAATGATTACTGCTTGGATTGGTACTGCTAGTCTTGGGATTGTCTTAGCTAGGTACTACAAACAAACTTGGGTGGGAAGCACATTATGTGGCAAAGACTTGTGGTTTGCTGTAAGTATATTACACCCAACACACACACTCTCTCACAGATTCATTACAAAACATATATAGTACTGTTATGTAATTGTTTCTTGTCACAAGTTATTTCATTTATTCATCAAATGAAATATTAAAATTTTTTTATAATAATCCATTGCATTTCGGCAATGAGAATAATCGTTTAGCATGGCCCTCTGGACCAGGGTGCGAGCCTGCTTAGTTGTTTGCCGCATCTACTCCGAGACTTGCAATACGCTTGCGGTACCGCTCCAATGGCTTTTAACAGATTTATTCTATCAATCATCCTGTTATTTATAAAGACTTTAAATAGTTAATATTTCACGATTATAGTATCTCTTTTATTAGTAAAATAAAGGTTGAGTTTTAAGTTTAATTTTTACATCTAAACATATCACATACTTAATTAAAAATTGAATGTTTTTATTTATATTTCCGTTGGTTGTGGAAAATCTCAAAACATATCTGGGGATAAATAATAAATAGAATCATTTACGGAAATGAGTAGTAAAAAGAGAGGCTTTAAAAGAAACATTAACATTACTAAGCTTTTTAAAAAACCACACTAAACAATTAAATAATAAATTCAGCAAACAGGCACTTTAAACGTAGAATTTGTAAATGAAAACAAAGACCCGCAGGGCGTGTTAGAACACTAACACTATAGTTATAACTAGAGTTATAGCTTCTACCATAACCACCAACCTAGGAAAAAATAAAGTTTTGTATAAAGTTACTTCAAGCCCCATAAAATGCCGTGTTATAGTTTAAAATTGCCAAACTACAACTGGCTTTGAAGTGAAACGTCAGAAAAATAAAGCCGGCTGATATAATCAGCTTCTAAGTGTATAGAACAAGAAACTTTGCCAGGCCCCGGAGTATGGCATCAAGGATGTTGCTCTAATGGTCAGAGTTCAAAACTACCACTGCAATTTATACTCTGTAGTGGAGTGCAAAGGGTTAAGAACTATTGCAGGTGATTAAATACAATTTTTTGCCCTTTTAAAATATTTCGATGCAGAATGAGTTTTTATTTTAGTACTCTTTTATTGGTTTAGTGTAATACCGGAGAATGTCTGTATTTTTTCCGTTTTGTCAGAGTCTTTAGTTATTATTAGTTTTGGTTTATAATTGTTGCACAAAAATCTAAACAGAACAAAGTAACGTATTTATAATAACTAAACTACAATAACCCTTGATGCACGTCGAGAGCCCTGACAAGGACTATTTTGGATGCTTGCTTGCATTTTTAATTTGCTTTTGTTTTGTTTTTCCACGTGTGACTTTCTCTATGCTGGCGTTCGGTTCACTGTAAAAGCTATAGATGATTGACCAATAAAACAGAACATCGGGAGCAGGTTTGTTCAACGAATCTACTGATATCTGCTTTTACCTCCCTGCAAACTCGCACTCTAGTATGGACACAGAGCTATTGGCGCTAAATGCTGCGTTGGCAAGTTGCTTCGAAACAAGGGAGGAGAAAATATGCATATTCACTGACTCCAGATTTGCCCTCCAGGCTCTCTTAAACTTATCCATATCGGGACTACTCCTTTCGCATTGCTGAAATTAGAACATTTGCTTACATCCTGAAGGACATCACTCTTCAATGGGTACCCGTGCATTGTGGAATACCAGAAAACGAGAGGACCGATAAAACAGCTAAAGCGGCATTCCATATGTACCCAACATTTAAAGTCAAGTATCCACTCATGTATTGTAAAAGCTTGGCAAATAAATACTTTCATAAATGTTGGACTGAATCTTGGAAAGAAGAGGCCACAGGTCATCACCTTTTTCAATTTCAGCCTGAACCGTTGAGTGAGGACAAATTCAGGGAAGTTCCATTGCAGCTTTTGCAGCTTAAGCACTATTCGGCCATCTAGTGACGGAGGAATATTTATTTAGATTTAATCTTTCAAATTCTGCAATCTGTACACTTTTTGAGGGTGAAGATGAAAGCGTAAAGCACATTTTGTTCGACACCCCATACCAATGAGGGACTTCCTGAGAGCCGAAGTGGCAACATTGGGGACTGGCAAGAATAATATACCGTGGACATCAAGCTATCGGCTACTCTTGAAGCTGGATGCCTGTGCAAAGAAGTAAAGTAATAATAACACTTGATACAAATATTTAGACATCTTGATGTACGCTTCGCTAACACTCTTAGCATCATCAGAAGGCCTAAGAAGTAAGATTTAATGACTAGTCAGAAGTGATGCCCATTGCGAGTAGTCATTAGGTCTTAGCTTTTAGATCCCAGTATGTTTATAACCTTCTGACGACGCTAACAGTGTTAGCGAGATTTACATCAGTGTTGTCTAAAAATTTGTATCAAGAGTTATTGTTGTTTAATTATTATAATTCTAATATTATATATTCATGTAGTTACCTTACTATATCATATATTTAAGTTTCTTAAGTTATTTGTTCATTGTGATTATTCAGATAAATTTCTTTCCTTTTGTTTTTTTTTGTATATATCTTAAATCTAGACCTTAGTTATTTGAATTTTTGCTTTTATTAATAATTTTTATTTAACTTGTACTTTTCACATGCTAGGGAGAGTTGATGATTTTTAATCTACAGTGTTATGTTTTAATGACACTTGTCCAATTAATATTAAAATTAATCACTTTAACATTAGCTTATGGCTATCTGAACTTTAATATTTAAAAAAATTTGGGTGCTTCATCATTAATTAATTTTAAACTAAAGATTTTCCTAACTCTTTAGTAATAAGTGGTTTTCACAACTTGTGCTTTAGTTCACAGTTTCTAAGGTTCTGCAAGAATATAAATTGCAATTACACAGGTTTCTAGTAATTAACAGTTAATGGCTAATTAGGGGTTTCTTACTACACTAGCCTTAACTGACGGTAATTGACTATTAATATTATTTAGCGACTGGGAAAAGATTTTTGGGTATCACTCATTTTAAAAATTAAATTTCAAGTTAAAATCATATATTAACAAATTAAAGATATACTTTAATTATATATTATATAGTATATATTTTATGATTTTATTTCTGACTCAATAGTATGAAATCATTCAAGATGGATTAAATTTGATCTAAAACAATTTTTGTGTTAAAAAGTAATTATTTTGTTTAGTGGCACCGTTTCTTTATGCTGTTGACTTGGGTGCTGACATTATCAGCCTTTGTCATTATATTTGTTGAGATTGGAGGTTGGGTTTCCAAAAGTTCGCAAGCTCACGCATTTCTAGGCTGTATTGCAACAGTATTATGCTTTATTCAACCATTCATGGCAGCCCTTAGACCTCATCCAAACACAAGCAAGAGGCCAATATTTAACTGGGCTCATTGGCTTGTCGGTAATGCTGCTCACATAGTTTCCAGTAAGTAGAATTTGATAAAAGCTGAATAAATGTTTATATTTTTAAAATAATTCAACCAACTATTTCGAAACTAAAATATAAGTTACTACACTTTGATTTTACTTGCGACCAGACTTTTTGTTAACTATAAGTTATTAAATTGTTAACTTACACTTGGAGAAAACGTTTTTGTCTTATGACTTCTTCAGCCTCCTGAAGTTGTACGACAAAAATGTTTCCTTCAAATGTAAGTTAACAACTTATAGTTAACAAAAAGTCTGGTAGCAAGTAGTATCAAAGTGTAATAAGTGATTACCAACCAGCTTGTAATGAACAACAACAAGATTTCGGTATTTAAAATATAAAATAAAATATTCTCTATATAACATATGATTATGCTGTGGTAAATTTCTTTTTGTAGTTACTATTTAGATTCAATAAATTTTCCAAAATAAAAATAATTTTGAAATTCTCACTAAAAACACATATGTTACACTTGCCTATAGTGGTACTTACTTTTATGATTGCTGAGGATGGCTGTTTCGGAAGTTGATCAGAGTTGACAATGAGACAAACGGCCGCCTTCAGCAATCATAAAAGTAAGTGTAACACATGTAAAAAACACTAAAAACTCTTTTGCTGTTTAAAATATTTTTTTATCTTTCTTTGTTATTAAGTGGAACTTTAAGCATTGTTTGCACCAATGCATCATATACACCTATTTTATGATTGAAAGAGCAGTTTGAATGATTAGTTATTTTGTTTACTTGGGTTCGTTTTAAGTAAATGAATACTGAAAATTTAACAATGAGTTTAGTTGGGAGATCTAAGTAATTCATTTTCTTTTTTACTTCAGAGGTGAAGTTAATGTTCCTATGAATTTTATTTATTATATATAAAGTAGAATCTCGAAAATCCAAGTCACGACATTTCAAGCTTCCTTATAATTTGAGCCTATTTCTATTTGAGCCTAATATCTATTTGAAAGAAAATATTGAGTCTGGCTTCCATGATATGTTTATATCAGTAAGGTATGCTAAGGAAAAGAGTTGGGCTTTCAAGAAATGTTCATATAAAGTTCTCCTATATTTTCTAATGCACAGTAACGTACTTCCGTTTATTCCGAGGGGGGTCTCTGTCCCCTCTGCCTCGAATTATCAAGACTCTGCTATATATACATACATATATATATATATATATATATATATATATATATGTGTGTGTGTGTGTGTGTGTGTGTGTGTGTGTGTGTACAATATTTAAATGTTAGTAGTTATTGTTTATGATATGAAATTAGGTAAATGCGATTAAGTTGAAAGTAGAAAATAATATATTCCATTTTTTTTTTCAGTTGTAACAATATTTTTTGCTGTTCAACTAAATAAAGCAGAGCTTCCAGAATGGATGGATTGGGTTCTGGTTGGCTTTGTTGCGTTTTACGTCATCATACACCTCATACTTTCAGTAAGATCTATATTTGTATTTTCAGTTTAAACTTTAAACTATATATATTAAAAGTGTGGGGTAAATATGAAAAGCTATCATCCTATATGCATTTTACGTTGTAACTTTATATGTTCTCATATATTATATGAGAACAGATATTTACAAAAAATGAAAAGTGTATAGGCGTTTTAATGATAAATACAATGGTGTTGAGAGAAAAAAGATAGATGGTGAGAGATAAGTAGTCTTGTAAGTACAAAAGTATAAAAAACATTCGTTTAGTAGGCCTACTAAATTTATAAATACAACAAAAAATAATAATTGTATTTAGTAAGTGTTACTAACCTAATGTTCTAATCTAAATGGAATATAGAAGTTTGAGGAAATGAACACATACAATCCTAGGAAGTTTGTATATTTATAATATTTAGACATAATTTCATTTATCTATCTTTGGTAATACTTGAGATTTTAAAAGAGTTTTCTATTTGTATTAAGATAAGAAATGAAATCTGTTAACATGTTTAAATATTACAATGATAAACACTAACAATTAAAAAATCTGATTTAGTGTTCCGGCTGTATCAGTGAAAACAAAGGCAGCTCAAGGATCACTTCTTTTCCCATGAAGGATATGAATATGCGGGGTTCCCTTAATATAGACAGGAAACAAGATGCTCCTGTAAGTATTTTTTGTAAATATTTAAAATATTTCTGGTTGAATTACTATCCTGCATTGATTGTATTAGTTAATATATATACGGTATCATCTGTGACCGTCGTTGCCCTTTGAAGGTCTTAGTCATTAGTTTGGCTTCTATAGTGCTAGTATTATTTTCAAATTTTATATGACAGTTTTTGTTATTTTGCTTTATATCATAAAAAAAATGGTGTCCGTGACTCACAACATTGAACAATGCGCTGACCTAGTACGAAACGTGCCTACTGAAAAGTATCAGTAAGTGGTTTTTTTACCAAGTTAATACCAAAAGTGTAACACAAAACCTATTATTGTTTGAAACAATAAACGAAATAGGAAATTATCATCTTGAAGAGGTTTCAGAATTTCTGTATTTTGATTGTTTCTAAATATTGGTTTTAATACAACAAATTAAAAGTTAATCAACAGTTATTCTGAGTACAATCAGTTTTAAAAAAAATAGTGTTTGGTACAGGTTTTAAAATCTTTATAGCTTTGTTATCTGTCTACTGTGTACAATCTATTGCTTATGATCCACGGTGCACGCTGTACAGTGCAAAGCTCTTGCCATTTTCAGGCAGTGTTCAACAATCACTCAGACAAGGCAGTCATTTCTCTTCCCAACTTGATATTCTCTCGCCATTTTTTGTTTCATCCAATTGTACATTTCAACTCATTCTTTAATCAGTGTTGCTGTCTATCTAAACTTTAGGAACTATTTATTAATCACTTTAACATTAGTTTATAACTGTTCGAACTTTAAATTTTGTAAATTTGTGAAAACTTTCTGAGACAGAACGTTTTCGATCTCTATGTGGCGATCTTCATCAGTGTCTCTTTAGTTTTCACAAATTTACAAAATTTAAAGTTTGGATAGTTATAAACTAATGTTAAAATGTTAATTAAGATTCACCGAACGTAATGGACTACAAAATTCAAGAGAGACACTGATGAAGATTGCCACATAGCGATCGAAAACGTTCTGTCTTAGTAAGTTTTCACAAATTTACAAAATTTAAAGTTCGGATAGTCATAAAGTAATGTTAAAGTGATTAATTAAGATTCACTAAATGTAATGGACTACAAAATTCAGGAACTATTTATTGTTATAAAATTTACCTAATTATTAAAGTCACATTTTTAATATTTTCTCATTAGATTATTCAACAAGTGTTTATCAAGTTATAAACTATCTAGTGAAACTTTTGTGCTATTCATTTAGTGAACATTTTCAAATTACTCAATTAAAAATGATTAGTAAACAATTAATTGAACAATATTAGTGAACAATATTAATTTCAATATATTGCTGTTGTCTTCAAACTTTTAATATAACCAACAAAATAAATATCTATCCAATGCAGAAATAAACAATTACATTTGCAAGGTATCTATAATTTATTCAAAAAACAAAGAACTCCTGTTTTTCATATACAGTAGAGTCTTTGTTAAATTCGAGGCTATTTCTATTTGAGTCTATTTTATCTATTTGAAAGAAAATGATGAGTCGGGCTTCCAAAAGTGTTTATAGATACGGTATGCAAAGGAAATGAGTCGGGCTTCCAAGATATCTTCATATAAAGTACTATAATAAATTTATTTAGTGCTTTGTTAGGGTTCATTAAAACTCCTATTTTTTCTAATGCACAGGAACATACTTCCTTGTAATCCGAGTTTTCGGTAATCCAAGGGAGTCTTGGTCCCATCTACCCGGAATTATTGGGACTCTACTGTACAGTTTCTAAAAAAGGTAACATTTAGAAGATATCAAACACAACTATTGTATTTTTACTGTGGTAAAATTTACTATAGTAAGATACAAATGTGTATTGTTAAAAGCAAATCCTATTTAAAAATGTGCCTATGATAAAGAATAAAATTAACCTTCAATTTATTTAATTTTGTTTCAGCATTCTGGGTTAAGAAAATTTTTGCTGACTATACACATCCTCGGCATCTTAGCTGTAACAATTTCTTTAGTAATATTGGTTGTTCTTGCACCAATTGAAAGGAACTGGTCCAAAGTGAAGGAGATGTTTATGTCAATGTAATAAAGTGTACAATATTAGGATAGGAAAGTTATTAAAAATGTTGGCGGTTTTACAAATACAGTAAAGCTTCTCTTATCTGAACTTCGCTTAACCGAAACGTTCAGCTGAGTATGAAAAATTTCTGTAAATACGAAAAAAGCGTCCTTTGCAAGGTGCTGTTGCTGGCTGGCCAAATTGGCCTGCCCTGTGATTCATATATGGCAATGCGGTGAACATCCTCTGTGGGAAGGGGGAAAGAGGATTGTTGTTGTTTTGTTAGAAAACATAACTACTCTAATACAGTAAAACAGGTTCTATATGTTCTGCTTGAAGGAATACACCTCAGAATTCACCTGAGAAACATTGCTTATCCAAAATGATTCTGCCCTCATTATTTCGGATAAGAGTGGTTTAACTGTATTTTAAATATAAAAATTTGATTACTGTAATTTCGGTATTAAAATTTCTTAGTTCTTATGAAACTTCCATTACTGAATTAATAGTATTTACTTTCAAGTATAAGATATTCTTCAAATAAAGATATTTAAGCTGTACTTCTTGATATATATTTCATAGAAGTATAATACACAAATGTAGTGAGTATATTATTTGAACTTTGAGAATTTTTTTTAGTTGATTTTGATGTAATTTTACTGTAATCCACGTCAATGAATAAGATTAGAAATGTATGCCTTTGAATTAAAAAGAGCATAAACGAATTACGGCCATAATGTATGAAAAAATAACCATATAATTAACTTGGATATATGAAAAAAATTTTCATAATGAATTAATTTTTCATATATTCAACATAAACTGCCTTTGATATTTGTAACAAGATTTTATTACTCTTGAAGGACAACAAAAGGAATAATTAATGAATTTTTTTTAGAATTATCGTTATTAAATAGCATTTACAATTGAATTGAAATTAAATTTTGTCAAAATTAAAGAGTCTAAATTGTGATAATGCTGTTTTATTATTTGGTAGTTTTGGAATTTAGTATTACAGGATTTTTTAAGTGAGAACAAAGACATCTAAATTATTACTTTTTATTGTAAATATTACCATGTATTTAATATATAATTATGTGCATATATAAGAGTTAGTGTCATTTGAGTAGTTTTTGTAAGTTGAAGAAAGAACCCAAGAAAACAAAATGGGTTAAACTTGTAAATTTTTATTGTAAAATAGTAAACAGATTGTTTTGTGTGTAGTAATATTATTATTTTTAAAGTAACTTTTTTACTATCATGTAAAGCTAAAAATAAGTTTGAAATATAAAAATTTATAAACTTAACAATTAAAACATTATATAATTACTTAGTTGGTTAGGAAATTATTTTAAATTTGTATTATTAGTTTAATGTTAAGAAAATTTTTGACTTTTAAATCAAAATACGTTTTGTTGATGCATATTAATTTTTGTGTTTATTGTATTAAGATTGAGGTTTTTGAAAATATTTAATTTAGCAAAATGTATAATGTATAATAAATGTAAAATGTTATTGTTATAAAAACCATACATTTAAAACTTCAAATTTTAAATAATATGGTTTTAAAAATACCTTTTTGCCTATCCAATTCTTTCAAAGGCTTTTCCCTTACCGTTTAATCTGTGTCTTGTTTCAAGATTAAGAACTTCTTATAGAGAATACATGTCTTTAAAGAATTGAACTAAAAAAATTGAGCTATCTGCAAGTCTTCAACAGGAACTTTTAGCAGTTATGTGCAAAGTTAAGAAGTATGACATTGTTCTTTATAACTTCACGCTAATCTGAATTTTGAAGAAACTAAAATAATAAAGCGTAAAATTCATGTTATCAGGGAAATAAAGAAACCAAATCGTGTTATAAATTATAATATCGGCATGTTTGGTGTTGATTGATTGCATCAACAACTCGGTGGTGTCCCTAAGAGACAAATAATTAAAATATATAACAATTTTTTAAAAGCTTATTTGACTATTAAATTATTTTTATATTTACAGTAAATAAAAATCATCAACATTGAAGGAGAAGAGGCATTATACAGATTGTGAAATAAACATAGCAGAACAGTTACTGGCAAAATCTGATCTCCCATAAATGGGTTTCCATGGGCTTGTAAAAATATCATACAATGTATTACGTCTACAAGATAGAAATTTGATCCACTTTCCTTCCAACTTGTAGCACATGAGACAAGAACGTGTTAAGTTTACTATGACAAGGAAATCAGATCAGACACGAGATATTGTGTGTATAATGCTAAGTGGCATTATATCGTAATGTGGATAAAGTGACTCAAACTCTATGTTTGTAATTTCACATTGTTCTAATATGTTTAATTTGTGACCTTTGTTGAATGTGTGGAGGATGTTCATATTATTTAGTTCACATGCAAAAAGGCCAAAAAGTAAACACGTTAGAGCAATACGAAATATACAAACATAGCAACAAACATAAAAATGACATTATAAATGAACAAACACAATACAGATCACACATACTTTTTTCAATCACATCACTTATAACTTTCAAGGATTGGAACTGAAAAGCACAACTGAGCGATCCTAATGGCAGAAATGTGAGGCTGAATATGTCGTTTGACAAAAACATTACCCGAGTCAGAAGCTCAGTTTAGGTTTTATCCGGTATCGGTCAGTAGCTGATGTTTGCTAGTAGTTTTTTATAAGTGTGTTCTTGTATACATAGGAAATGATCACTAACAGTGGAAGCCTAGAACCTAAAGCAAACATCATACGGTAAGTAACTTTTAATCTGTTTCTACTAATTATGATTACACATAATAACCAATTAAATAACAAAATAAACAAGGTACAAAATAACGAAAAATAAATTGCACTCATATGAAAAATTTAATATTTAGGGCTTTATAAGTGAGAACATTGTTGTACCGAAATACAATTCAATTGAAGTGAGGAATTAAATTCTACTGGATAGTGTCTGCGGCATGCACGAAATTAGATCAGCATAGGTTGAACCTAATATGTGTTAAAATTACTGAGAACTTATTAAATATCCACTATATAGCATCTCACAAAGGTAAAAGCCAAAATAGTGAACTCAAAAACTTGCCAAAAATTAGTTTTTAATAAACAAACACACAACAAACTAGTTTCAGCAACGATGTCACCTTCCTCAGTGCCTGGCTACTATTGGGTTGTTGTTTATTAAAAACTAATTTTTGGTGAGATTTTGAGTTCACTATTTTGACTTTTACCTTTGTGAATATTTCTCACTAGCTAAGCTCTAATTAACTAAATATATAGCATCTGTCATTTAACTTCATTAGGTGGTTTTTTGATGTATCATTCTTAAAAACGTTTCCCCCTGAAGAGTACACTATATATTCTTTAATTGTACATTCGGTTTTTCTTTATGCTTTATATTCTACATTTTGTTTTCTAATTGTGTGTTTTGCCCTCTGTTAGGTAATATTTCATACTACTTTTAGACTGTACAGTTCAAAATATGCGAAAAGCTCTTGACAAAGACACATTTTAAATTTTATTCAGTTTTTCATTTCATTACAAAACAATCTCAAAAATTATAATTGTCATAAAAATTTTAAAAAAATATAATAATATTAATGGCAAAACCTTGCATGCGTGAGCAAATGCCTTAATTCCATTAAGAACATATTTGTCTTTTTTAATCATATTACAAGTGAACTGTAAATTTACTGAGAAAGCTGTGTTTGCTCAATAGCACACTACTGACTAAATATAAATATGATATCAGATTGAACAATAGTATAAAAATAAAATAGTCAACTCTGAATCTCACCATACACTAGCCCAATAGAAACCAACACACTAGTTTATAACACAGACTAGTTTCGGTGACGAGTAGTAGCCAAGCACTGAGGAAGGCGACATCATCGCCGAAACTAGTCTCTGTTATAAACTAGTGTGTGGTGAGATTCAGAGTTAACTATTTTATTTTTTTTACCGTGAATAGTTCTCACTAGCTAAGCTCTCTTTAACTAAAGATTGGACAAGTTTCTCGTTCTCCCAGAGTTAAAACATATGATATTCATGCTGAAATTGCCATTTTAATTTTATTACTGTTTCCACTGTAACAATGGCCTTTAAATTGGTTTCACTTCAGTGATAAACATATTTATATACAAAACATATTTCAGCTATCTAATACAGTTCTTTACAAGTTTCTATTAATACAAGTTAGTTTAAAACTCGCATTAAAATCAAATCAAATATTTTAAAATTGTGTATATTTTATAGTTAAATCAACCTGATATTCAATTTAATGAAATTAATATTAAAACCACTTGTAAATATGTTACAACTTGCCTACAGTAGCACTTACTTATATTTGTTTACGACAGGCGTTTTGTGAGATATGTTCCATTGTCAACTCAGACCGTAACTGATCTCAAGGTTTTTGTATATAAGTAAGTGCTACTATAGGCAAGTTGTAATATATTTACAAGTGTTTTTAGTGAAAACTAGAAGCTCGTTTGAAGATGGAATCAACAAATGTAACAAAAATAAATGCATTTATGATTATACTTTGAAAAGCTATAATTACATTGATGCTGTAAATAGAAATATAATTTGTTAATTATTTCAACCTTTAATTTTTTAATTTAACATAATGTCTTTGTTTCCAGTTACCTTAAAAACAGAAGCAAGAAAAATATCTCCATTTCGTTGCTCAGACAATAATATGAACATAGATGCTTCTATCCTTCCTGAAATCAGCCCGTTCTTATATTCTGTTTTAACTTAACAGTTCAATCTCATTCTATATCGTTAAGTTCTACAGCTGTCCAGGATGGAATTTACTACCATGAACAGCTAAATTTAATTAGTTTGCGGCTAAACCATCAGCAGAATTTAAAGTATTCCAGGGGTTTGATATATTTCATGAAGTAAAGGGTGAGGCATAATAAAAAGAGATTTTTAAGTAGTTGTTAAGAAAAAAAACGCTTTGGTTTTATATAATCTTAAAATACACGAATATTCATTTCTACAATAGTAAAACATCGGTTACTTTTTTAAGATAATTCTGGTAAGATGTCCACTTAGACCATAGGTTCCCAAACTGGGGGGAGGGCATGAAGGCAAGTCAGCGGGGACGAGGTCAGTTGGAAAGTAATAAGATAAATTCTTATTGAGTTAACATTCAAATACACAGTTTCTTAGAATTTAAAACTAAATTTACACCTGATTTTTGTGTACATAGGTAATTTTATTGACAATGTTGCTTAGAAAATGTAAATTAAATACATGCATTTATAATAGAAATATTAGTTTTCCTCAAATATATAATACAACTTCAAATAGGCTCCTAGTGAAAAAAATGCAAATTCATTCATCTCACTAACAGATCTTAGTTAAAATTTACCTTGGAAATTTAAACTTGGAATGTTATATAAAACATTTCCTGTGAAAGTATTATAATTAAACAAATTTGTTTATATATATATATAATATTTGTTTCTTTTTCAAATGGCCATACCATTTATTTATAGTGTGAAGTGGAGGAAGACGTGGGAGGCTTTCATTTCAAGAGAAGAGGGCGTGATGCAAAAATGTTTGGGAACCCTGATTTAGAAGCAGACATTTAGCCAGACCTTGAAGTTACTCATCATATTGTGCTGGATTGGCAATGGGATTTGAAGAGCTTCCTGTCTGATTCATTACTTACAGTAGAAGGGAGCAATTACAGCTCAATTGTTTGTTTCTAAATCATGTTATCCCCAAAATGGAGGGATATTGCACGCCTCTCTCGTTCACTGGACTTCACAACATGACTTTTCCTTGTGAGGTTATCTGAAAATCAAAGTTTACAAAGATATCCCTCATCAAACATTTGAAGACCTGAGAGAAAGAATCAGACAGGATGTTGGTTTAAATCCAACTGCAAATGTTGCTCAATGTAATGAGTAACTTTAAGGTCCTGTTGGAGGAATGTGTGTGTTTAAACGAACATCATCTTACCCTGAGTTATTTTAAAAAAACAATCAATGTTTTTACTATTATAAAAATGCTTTTTAATGTATTTTAAGATTATATCAGTGTTTTTTATATTACTCTTTATTATACCTCACCCGATATAAACTTTTCTAAGGTGTTTGTATTACTTGTCCTTGCAGAGAAAACACTCTCAAGAGGGATTGTAAGCTATTTACAGTTATTTTTTTCCGTTCTCATACTTCTGTATTTTGTTTAATCTTTTATTAGTCGGTTTAAAGTACAGGGTAAGTCAAAAAGGACTGTACAACTTTGAAAATTCATATAAATTTATTAAATGGAGTTAAATAATTGGTAAAGGTGTTATTTTGTTACAAACAAACCATTATAAATCCTTGCTGCAAATTAAGATAGTTAGATAAATTTTATGTCTCTACAATTTGCTAAAACAGTTAAAATTACAACTTGTTTTGCTATTGTGTATTAAAAAAACTCCTTGTTTCACTCAGGAAATGCTGTAGTACCAAATCCTGTCACTGTTAGCGCCAGCATTGGCATTGTAAAATGTTACTCTCTGGAGCAGAATGTGCTTGTATGTGATATTGTTTCATGAAACAAACTTGGAAGTAAGTGTTTAGAGTAAATGTTACATCAAGTATGGAAAGGTCTCTTCTACCAGGTATACAATGTATAGTTGGAATATAAATTTTGTTGAGACAGGCTATTTGAATTTGTAGAACATGTTAAAGTAAGCATTGGCCATAGTCCGAAAAAATCAATGTAGAGTGCTTCTCACATGGCAGTTTGGCAAGTACTGCATAAATATATATAATAAGAAGAAAAGTTGTTACCATACATTGGGTGCCTACACACTGTGGTGTAGTTGGTAATCAAATGGTAAACAGTATAGCTAAGAAGTCAGCGGAAATAAGACTTGTTTTTCCACCACAGGTGTCGTCTAAATTAAATAAAAATTCAGAGGATGCATTTAAAAAATTTTGCATCAAATTCTGGAACAATGAGAGCACAGTGAGGTATCTTTTTGCTTTGCAGGAGAGCCAGGTGCATCGGTCTGTCCCTTGGGCAGTGGCAACATTTTCAGCTCTCAGAATATGACATGGATGTAACAATGTCATTATAGGTTCACCTTGCTAACTCTCCTTTATGTAGAGCATGGCAGGAGACACAGGAGATTTTACAGCATATTCTACTGGATTGTACAAGTGTGGGCAATCAGCACAGAGACAAGTTGAGGATCATTGTGGTAGCTGGTACTGCAAAGATTCTTAATGACAAATTCTTGAGGGCACTTATAGCAGGGGCAGCTTATAGATATTGGAGTAACAGCATCACCCGAGGCAGAAACCCATGATGAGAAGTAAGTAAGTAAGAGAAATGTTAGAATGTCAATGGTATCATGTGTCCTAATATGTTTGAGTACTTTTTCTATAAACTTATGTTTTTAATATGTTTAACTACAAGATGAGATACCATCTCATTTTCTCACTACAGTTAGTGGTTTCCTTAATGGTGGCTTCTCAGGTTGGTGGAATGGAGGTGCAAGGTCAATTGGATCAGAACCTCACTTCCCCAACCTGACACATGGATTTTCCCCCCAAAGTTTCATAAAATATAACGGATAACCCACTACTATTAGACAGTCTTGCAGATCATAGAAGCAGAATCTATACTGGGGTTGAGAAAAGCGTGCCTGATTCATTAAAAAGAGTGTGACAAAAAATTTAAATAAATTACTATATTTAATAACTTATCAACTGTTACTAAATTAGGTAGCTCATAGTGTAACCTGACGGTCACAAAATCATATGTTTATGTCCATCCAATAAGTCTTTGTAGGCGTTGCTGTAGAAGTTTTCCCCTAAAAACATTTCTAAATATGTTACATTTGCTTATAGAAGCACTTGTTTTAATAATTGTTGAGGACTGCCGTTTTGCGAGACTTGTCCCATTGTCAATTCAGACAGTAACTGATATCGGCGTTAGTTCAAAACTAGTAGCTCACCTAAAGATGGAATCAATTAACAAGAAGTTTACACTTAAAAAAATTAATATCCAGAGGGATGTTTGCTGAATCACCGATGACAGTCACATCAAACCTAAATGAGATATTTGTAATAACCTGTAGGTCACATCGATAAATTCCTACATGATTTCAAAGTTGTTAACTCCTTCAAGACATTACTTGAGTTAAACAAGAATTATTTTGATACAAAATAATACCTCAAACAATTATATAAATCATACCTATAAATTTCCACATGATTCCGAAGTTGTAAAGTCCTTTTCGGATTTGGCACTACAGCACTAGTAAGTGAAACTAGAAGTTTTTGTTATATACTACTGCCTCAATCAAATCTTAAAATAAATTCTCTGTTTTAAAGTCTTACTTAACTTGTGTGTGATGTTTTTTGAAATAATCAGTTATTTCCCTGGCATTTGAAATACTTGTGTTGCTGGTAATGAGGGTGACAGTGTAAGGAATCTAATTATTCCTGCTGAGGAAGAAGTTTTATAACTATATAATGTTGATTCAGTAATTCTGCTCCCTTATGTCTTGTTGATATGTGGCAGAACTATTCACACAATATATTTGCTGTTAATGAGCTTCTCAATAAAGCAAAACAATGGTGAAATATTTACAAAGGAGTAAGATAATATTATAAAACCAATCTTGAAGTGACAAAAACACCAATAAATGTTTCTGACGACTCTTTCACTTCTGAATTAAACGTTTTTCTTAACTTTCAACTCAAAACATGAACCTACATTATTCTGATAATACCATTTTATGATCCAAACCCGGGAATGAATTAGAAAAAAACATTTCCTTCATTATTGATAACATAATCCAAACCTTAAAGCGTTAGAAAGTTAAAAAAACTATAATTAAATAATACTTAACGAAGTGAATACACAAGGGTTTACTTGGTGACAGGTTTTGAAAGAATTGCTTCTTTTACGAAGGAAAGCCTCTACTAGTGGAGTTGAGCAAGGTATAAAAGGTTGTCAGCATAAGATTCATGAGTGTAGTGGGGGTGGCTGCAAAGGTTCCAAAGGGGTGATCACTGAAGTTGCAACTAGGCATAAACTTCAACAGCATCTGAAGCAGAAAACCTTCCTAAATATTATTTATTTAATCTACTCACATAACATTAATAAAAGTGAGCATACATTTCATTGTGTGTCATACGTATTTGTCCTTTTACTTACTTGATTTCAAACTTAAACTGTTTTAAAATAATTATTCTAATAAAGAAAATTATTTGATTCCATCTTTCAGCTGAGCCACTAGTTTTACACTAAAAACCTTTAACATATATTGATATGCCATACTTGCTTATAGTAACACTTATGGTTTTTGTTTGATGAGGGCCTGGTTGGGAGATATATTCCATTTTCTACTCAAATTGTAAAATACCTATAAAATGTACATACATAGTAATAGTTTACTATTATATATATATATTGAACATGTAAAATTATATATACATGTAATAGTTACAGTTATTATTTAAGTTATTGATGTAATTATTTTAGACATTGTTTCCATAATAAAGAACTAAACACATTCAAATTTTGTAAGAAATTATTATTTTGTGGGTTTAAATATATATAAATGTAATGTAACTTTTGGTCCAATAATTTTCCTGTTATACAATGTGATTTTGATTTGTTTGTGCCATTCATTTGTTAATCACACTTACAAAACCAATTTACATAAGTAAATACTCCTTTAATAAACATTCATTCAACAGAAGACTTTAAGAATGTGTGTTTAATAAAATGCACTATATAATGAAAGTTTATAATGCCATGTAATAAGCATAACTGAAATATTAAAATCATGTAACATGCAATCTTGCATGATTCATTCATATATTGCATGTTGTTAATAGAATGTTGTCTAAAGTGATTGTGATGCTGCAATTTCTGTCCGTAGAGGCTGAATGTATTGCTTAGGGGGTTTATACATTAAGAAGCCTAAATTATTTCTCCATTAAATAAATATAAATTCTATAGACAGGTTCAAAAACATGCTGCTAAGTTAAATAATTAATTCATAATAGTTAAGTATTGTGAGAATTGATTGAAAACTAATAATAATTTAGATTTAAATAATATTAAGTTTATTAAAAACTTTAACAACATGAAGATTAAACAACATTGAAAATATTTCAGTATCTATGAAGTACACAACACAGTACAGATCATCCACTACTTTGAACTAACCAACAGCTGTTGTGACCAATTACATAATGGTCTACTCCGTACACAACAACCTCAACAAAGAATTCAAATCCAATATCACAGTCATTTACAACTACTTTGGTCTATATAAACTGACATGCAGTCCATGCCCAAGTTTTACATAAGCTAAACAAGAAGAATCATTTCAAGAACGGGTTAGAGCACTGCACTAAATACATCTACAGAATATGCCATTAAACCTACAAATCTTAAAGTTGCTTGTTGTAACCATCTTCAATTCAATAATTAAATTCTAATGAATTATTGTGTAACTGAGTGAATACTTTTGAACTTACTTGCTGACGCATTTTAAATAAATCGTTTCATTGATAGTTGGTGTTGGCTTCGTCAATGAGACGATTGTTTTGAAATATGTCATACAAGTAAGTTCAAAAATATTCACTCAGTTATGCAAACTTTGTACTCAGTAATACAAATCTTCCATAAACTTAATAAATGTAACATATTCCACTCCACAGTGCAAACTATACTTTTCAAATGAAAGCCGACAAACAATCTCACCACCAAATTAAATTATAGTTCATATACACTTTTTAACATCATTAACCCAACACAACACTCAAAATCCCCCAGTTCTAAACCAACTTAACCATCCTTAAATAACCAAGAGATCAGTAATATCTGAGTTAACAATGAGTATCCATTTCTTGTCATGGCTTTACTAATTTAAACAAAAAGTTGGTGTTACCACATATTAGTTAGTGTTTACAATAACATGTATAGAGTATATTCGGATTAATATTTGTCCGTTGAGAAGTACTATTCATTACTTCTTTAACAATGGACTGAATCACTATGAAATGTATTTCCTGAGGCATTTCAGTAAATTAGTAGTTTAGAGTAATAAAAGTTTTATGTCTGATTTTAAGTGAGCCTCAAGATAAAGAATTATTAAATTGAAGTTTCTAGATGTAATCGTCTTGAAATCACTGATTAAACTAATTTTACACTACTTAACTAAGTGAATACGTAATTGCTTACTTGTTGACGCGTTTCAAAACGATCGTTCCTTTTTGAAGGTTAGCTTCGAAAAAGGAACAATCGTTTTGAAAAGCGTCAGCAAGTAAGCAATTACGTATTCACTTGGTTAAGTAGTGTAAAATTAGTTTATTAAATTGGTTTCTAAAGACCACATTGGTGTTAGTAATTGTAATTACCAACTAATTGTTAGTAATTGTTCACTTACACTTTCCAACATGATATGAAAATAATAGTGACTAAATCACAGCACACTTGGCAAACTACATCAATTTGAATGGCATTGTTCCTTGTTTACTATAAATAATTTTCAATATATTTTCGGTTCATGGTTCTTAGTAGTGCGTGTGTAAAAAGACATTCCTGTTGGCTTATGTAGAAACTAGAACATGAAGTTCGTGTTATTTCATATACACCAGCAAATTAGTTTACAAGTTTTTGCTTCTAAAGACTACATTGTCATTAGTAATTGCAATTAAAAATTAATTGCTAGTAATTGTTCAGTTACATCTAATAGTGACTAAATCACAGCACTCTTGTCAAACTACAGCAATTTGAATGGCGTTGTTCCTTGTTTACTATAAATAATTTTCAATATATTTTCGCTTCATAGTTCTTAGTAGTGCGTGTGTAAAAAGACATTCCTGTTGGCTTATGTAGAAACTAGAACATGAAGTTCGTGTTATTTCATATACACCAGCAAAATAGCTTACAAGTTTTTGCTTCTAAAGACTACATTGTCATTAGTAATTGCAATTACTAATTAATTGCTAGTAATTGTTCAGGTACATCTAATAGTGACTAAATCACAGCACTCTTGTCAAACTACAGCAATTTGAATGGAATTGTTCCTTGTTTACTATAAATAATTTTCAATATATTTTCGCTTCATAGTTCTTAGTAGTGCGTGTGTAAAAAGACATTCCTGTTGGCTTATGTAGAAACTAGAACATGAAGTTCGTGTTATTTCATATACACCAGCAAAATAGCTTACAAGTTTTTGCTTCTAAAGACTACATTGTCATTAGTAATTGTAATTACTAATTAATTGCTAGTAATTGTTCAGTTACATCTAATAGTGACTAAATCACAGCACTCTTGTCAAACTACATCAATTTGAATGGCATTGTTCCTTGTTTACTATAAATAATTTTCAATATATTTTCTCTTCATAATTCTTAGTAGTGCGTGTGTAAAAAGACATTCCTGTTGGCTTATGTAGAAACTAGAACATGAAGTTCGTGTTATTTCATATACACCAGCAAAATAGCTTACAAGTTTTTGCTTCTAAAGACTACATTGTCATTAGTAATTGCAATTACTAATTAATTGCTAGTAATTGTTCAGTTACATCTAATAGTGACTAAATCACAGCACTCTTGTCAAACTACATCAATTTGAATGGCATTGTTCCTTGTTTACTATAAATAATTTTCAATATATTTTCGGTTCATGGTTCTTAGTAGTGCGTGTGTAAAAAGACATTCCTGTTGGCTTATGTAGAAACTAGAACATGAAGTTCGTGTTATTTCATATACACCAGCAAAATAGCTTACAAGTTTTTGCTTCTAAAGACTACATTGTCATTAGTAATTGCAATTACTAATTAATTGCTAGTAATTGTTCAGGTACATCTAATAGTGACTAAATCACAGCACTCTTGTCAAACTACAGCAATTTGAATGGCATTGTTCCTTGTTTACTATAAATAATTTTCAATATATTTTCGCTTCATAGTTCTTAGTAGTGCGTGTGTAAAAAGACATTCCTGTTGGCTTATGTAGAAACTAGAACATGAAGTTCGTGTTATTTCATATACACCAGCAAAATAGCTTACAAGTTTTTGCTTCTAAAGACTACATTGTCATTAGTAATTGCAATTACTAATTAATTGCTAGTAATTGTTCAGTTACATCTAATAGTGACTAAATCACAGCACTCTTGTCAAACTACAGCAATTTGAATGGCATTGTTCCTTGTTTACTATAAATAATTTTCAATATATTTTCTCTTCATAATTCTTAGTAGTGCGTGTGTAAAAAGACATTCCTGTTGGCTTATGTAGAAACTAGAACATGAAGTTCGTGTTATTTCATATACACCAGCAAAATAGCTTACAAGTTTTTGCTTCTAAAGACTACATTGTCATTAGTAATTGCAATTACTAATTAATTGCTAGTAATTGTTCAGTTACATCTAATAGTGACTAAATCACAGCACTCTTGTCAAACTACATCAATTTGAATGGCATTGTTCCTTGTTTACTATAAATAATTTTCAATATATTTTCTCTTCATAATTCTTAGTAGTGCGTGTGTAAAAAGACATTCCTGTTGGCTTATGTAGAAACTAGAACATGAAGTTCGTGTTATTTCATATACACCAGCAAAATAGCTTACAAGTTTTTGCTTCTAAAGACTACATTGTCATTAGTAATTGCAATTACTAATTAATTGCTAGTAATTGTTCAGTTACATCTAATAGTGACTAAATCACAGCACTCTTGTCAAACTACAGCAATTTGAATTTCATTGTTCCTTGTTTACTATAAATAATTTTCAATATATTTTCGCTTCATAGTTCTTAGTAGTGCGTGTGTAAAAAGACATTCCTGTTGGCTTATGTAGAAACTAGAACATGAAGTTCGTGTTATTTCATATACACCAGCAAAATAGCTTACAAGTTTTTGCTTCTAAAGACTACATTGTCATTAGTAATTGCAATTACTAATTAATTGCTAGTAATTGTTCAGTTACATCTAATAGTGACTAAATCACAGCACTCTTGTCAAACTACATCAATTTGAATGGCATTGTTCCTTGTTTACTATAAATAATTTTCAATATATTTTCTCTTCATAATTCTTAGTAGTGCGTGTGTAAAAAGACATTCCTGTTGGCCTATGTAGAAACTAGAACATGAAGTTCGTGTTATTTCATATACACCAGCAAAATAGCTTACAAGTTTTTGCTTCTAAAGACTACAGTGTCATTAGTAATTGAAATTACTAATTAATTGCTAGTAATTGTTCAGTTACATCTAATAGTGACTAAATCACAGCACTCTTGTCAAACTACAGCAATTTGAATGGCATTGTTCCTTGTTTACTATAAATAATTTTCAATATATTTTCGATTCATAGTTCTTACTAGTGCGTGTGTAAAAACACATTCCTGTTGGCTTATGTAGAAACTAGAACATGAAGTTCGTGTTATTTCATATACACCAGCAAAATAGCTTACAAGTTTTTGCTTCTAAAGACTACATTGTCATTAGTAATTGCAATTACTAATTAATTGCTAGTAATTGTTCAGTTACATCTAATAGTGACTAAATCACAGCACTCTTGTCAAACTACAGCAATTTGAATGGCATTGTTCCTTGTTTACTATAAATAATTTTCAATATATTTTCTCTTCATAGTTCTTAGTAGTGCGTGTGTAAAAAGACATTCCTGTTGGCCTATGTAGAAACTAGAACATGAAGTTCGTGTTATTTCATATACACCAGCAAAATAGCTTACAAGTTTTTGCTTCTAAAGACTACAGTGTCATTAGTAATTGAAATTACTAATTAATTGCTAGTAATTGTTCAGTTACATCTAATAGTGACTAAATCACAGCACACTTGGCAAACTACATCAGTTTGAATGGCATTGTTCGTTGTTTACTATAAATAATTTTCAATATATTTTCTCTTCATAATTCTTAGTAGTGCGTGTGTAAAAAGACATTCCTGTTGGGTTATGTAGAAACTAGAACATGAAGTTCGTGTTATTTCATATACACCAGCAAATTAGTTTACAAGTTTTTGCTTCTAAAGACTACATTGCCATTAGTAATTGCAATTGCTAATTAATTGCTAGTAATTGTTCAGGTACATCTAATAGTGACTAAATTACAGCACTCTTGTCAAACTACAGCAATTTGAATGGCATTGTTCCTTGTTTACTATAAATAATTTTCAATATATTTTTGCTTTATAGTTCTTAGTAGTTGTGTAAAAAGACATTCCTGTTGGCTTATGTAGAAACTAGAACATGAAGTTCGTGTTATTTCATATACACCAGCAAATTAGTTTACAAGTTTTTGCTTCTAAAGACTACATTGCCATTAGTAATTGCAATTGCTAATTAATTGTTAGTAATTGTTCAGTTACATCTAATAGTGACTAAATCACAGCACTCTTGTCAAACTACAGCAATTTGAATGGCATTGTTCCTTGTTTACTATAAATAATTTTCAATATATTTTCTCTTCATAATTCTTAGTAGTGCGTGTGTAAAAAGACATTCCTGTTGGCCTATGTAGAAACTAGAACATGAAGTTCGTGTTATTTCATTACACCAGCAAATTAGTTTACAAGTGTTTGCTTCTAAAGACTACATTGTCATTAGTAATTGCAATTACTAATTAATTGCTAGTAATTGTTCAGTTACATCTAATAGTGACTAAATCACAGCACTCTTGTCAAACTACAGCAATTTGAATGGCATTGTTCCTTGTTTACTATAAATAATTTTCAATATATTTTCTCTTCATAATTCTTAGTAGTGCGTGTGTAAAAAGACATTCCTGTTGGCTTATGTAGAAACTAGAACATGAAGTTCGTGTTATTTCATAAACACCAGCAAAATAGTTTACACGTTTTTGCTTCTAAAGACTACATTGTCATTAGTAATTGCAATTACTAATTAATTGCTAGTAATTGTTCAGTTACATCTAATAGTGACTAAATCACAGCACTCTTGTCAAACTACATCAATTTGAATGGCATTGTTCCTTGTTTACTATAAATAATTTTCAATATATTTTCTCTTCATAATTCTTAGTAGTGCGTGTGTAAAAAGACATTCCTGTTGGCTTATGTAGAAACTAGAACATGAAGTTCGTGTTATTTCATATACACCAGCAAAATAGTTTACACGTTTTTGCTTCTAAAGACTACATTGTCATTAGTAATTGCAATTACTAATTAATTGCTAGTAATTGTTCAGTTACATCTAATAGTGACTAAATCACAGCACTCTTGTCAAACTACAGCAATTTGAATGGCGTTGTTCCTTGTTTACTATAAATAATTTTCAATATATTTTCTCTTCATAATTCTTAGTAGTGCGTGTGTAAAAAGACATTCCTGTTGGCTTATGTAGAAACTAGAACATGAAGTTCGTGTTATTTCATAAACACCAGCAAAATAGTTTACACGTTTTTGCTTCTAAAGACTACATTGTCATTAGTAATTGTAATTACTAATTAATTGCTAGTAATTGTTCAGTTACATCTAATAGTGACTAAATCACAGCACTCTTGTCAAACTACATCAATTTGAATGGCATTGTTCCTTGTTTACTATAAATAATTTTCAATATATTTTCTCTTCATAATTCTTAGTAGTGCGTGTGTAAAAAGACATTCCTGTTGGCCTATGTAGAAACTAGAACATGAAGTTCGTGTTATTTCATACACACCAGCAAAATAGTTTACACGTTTTTGCTTCTAAAGACTACATTGTCATTAGTAATTGCAATTACTAATTAATTGCTAGTAATTGTTCAGTTACATCTAATAGTGACTAAATCACAGCACTCTTGTCAAACTACATCAATTTGAATGGCATTGTTCCTTGTTTACTATAAATAATTTTCAATATATTTTCTCTTCATAATTCTTAGTAGTGCGTGTGTAAAAAGACATTCCTGTTGGCTTATGTAGAAACTAGAACATGAAGTTCGTGTTATTTCATATACACCAGCAAAATAGTTTACAAGTGTTTGCTTCTAAAGACTACATTGTCATTAGTAATTGCAATTACTAATTAATTGCTAGTAATTGTTCAGTTACATCTAATAGTGACTAAATCACAGCACTCTTGTCAAACTACATCAATTTGAATGGCATTGTTCCTTGTTTACTATAAATAATTTTCAATATATTTTCTCTTCATAATTCTTAGTAGTGCGTGTGTAAAAAGACATTCCTGTTGGCTTATGTAGAAACTAGAACATGAAGTTCGTGTTATTTCATATACACCAGCAAAATAGTTTACACGTTTTTTCTTCTAAAGACTACATTGTCATTAGTAATTGCAATTACTAATTAATTGCTAGTAATTGTTCAGTTACATCTAATAGTGACTAAATCACAGCACTCTTGTCAAACTACAGCAATTTGAATGGCATTGTTCCTTGTTTACTATAAATAATTTTCAATATATTTTCTCTTCATAGTTCTTAGTAGTTGTGTAAAAAGACATTCCTGTTGGCTTATGTAGAAACTAGAACATGAAGTTTGTGTTATTTCATATACACCAGCAAAATAGTTTACAAGTGTTTGCTTCTAAAGACTGCATTGTTGTTAATAATTGTAATTACTAATTCAATGTAATTATTAATGAATTGTTAGTAATTGTCCGGTTACATTTATCAACATGATATGAAAGTAATAGTGACTACACCATGACACTCTTGACAGTTCACTGAAATTTGAATGACATTGTGCCTTGTTTATTATAGATAGTTTTCAATATGACCTTTTTTCTTCATAGTTCTTAGTAGTGTGTGTGAAGTGAGATTCTTGTTGATCTATGTAGAAATCGGAGCAAGAACTGTAAGCTAGTTCATACACACCAACAGAGTTATATTGGTTATGACGTTGGGTTTGAATTGTTAATTTGAATTGAGATAGTTGTGTATTTAGTTGTATTTAGAGTTTCTATTTTGTAACTGTATTTATCAAAGTTGTTGACTATTTTGATCAAATAGATACAGTTACTCCACATAAAACTGCCTCAACAAACGATTCAAACCAAAGATTACAAATAAAGGTATACACAACTCCTCTGGTGAATAACTAGAAAGACTTTGTGCTATAGCTTCTATGCAGTGCTAAGACCACATACAAGCAATCAATCACAATTCACTAAACCCCAAATACCTACAAACTTTGCATACAGAAAAGTACAACGAATTCTACAAATTTAGCACAAAATAAACAAAAATATCAGACTACAGAAGGCTAAATATTAGGAAATATACAAACATTTAATTATATCTAGCTTGCTTACACCTAACACTCAACATCCAACATCTCTAACACTTTTAAAGAACAATAAAAATAAGTTATTTTAAAAATAAGTAATAATATTTATCTTTTCATAAGATCCTTGAAAGAAATAAGATTCACCACGTTCTAGCCTACAGAATAGAAGAAGTCAGGATTGGTCATGGTGTATGATGTTTCGGAGTTAGTTGAAAAGGTTTCCGAGTTATTTTACTAAAGTCAACTTCATTAGGTTACTGAAATCATCTGACTTTATTACATGAATTAAACTATTATTATAATACTAAGAATTATGGGCTATATTTGTTACAGATTTCACCTGCAGGGTATGAGGAATAGCTGCACCTTTTAAGAGGGGTTTGGTGACCCTAGCTGTAACCCGGTCTAACATAAACACTACTGACAGCATTTACTTCACCACTTCACACCCTACCCACAGGGGAAGTGCGGACTAGCTGCATCTACTAAGAGGGAGTTTGGTGTTGTTCGTGGTGCCCCAGGCTAAAATAACACCACTGACTACCCTCATTTCACCACTTCACACCCTACCCACAGGGGAGGTGCGGACTAGCTGCATCTACTAAGAGGGAGTTTGGTGTTGTTCGTGGTGCCCCAGGCTAAAATAACAACACTGACTACCCTCACTTTACCACTTTATATGCTACCCACAGAGGAGGTGCGGACTAGCTGCAGCTACTAAATGGGAGTTTGGTGTTGCTCATGGTGCCCCAGGCTAAAATAACACCACTGACTACACTTACTTCACCACTTCATACGCTACCCACAGGGGAGGTGCGGACTAACTGCATCTACTAAGAGGGAGTTTGGCATCTCTTGTGGTACCCCAGTCTAAAATAAAACCACTGAGATCACTCACTTCACCCCTTCATACACTACCCACAGGTGAGGTGGAACTAGCTGCACCTACTAAGAGGGAGTTTGACAACTCTTGTGGTACCCCAGTATAACATTACATCACTGACAACACTAACTTCACCACTTCATACGCTATCCACAGGGGAGGTGCGGACTAGCTGCTGCACCTACTAAGAGGGAGTTTGGCGACCCTTGTAGTACCCCAGTCTAACATTACACCACTGACAACACTCATGTCACCACTTCATACGCTACCCACAGGGGAGGTGTGGAATAGCTGAACCTACTAAGAGGGAGTTTGGCGAACCTTGTGGTACCCCGGTCTAACAAAACATCTCTGACAGTACTCACTTTACCCCTTCATATACTACCCACATGGAGGTGCGACTAACTGCACCTACTAAGAAGGAGTTTGGCGACCTTCGTGGTACTCCAGTACAACATAAGACCACTGAGAACACTCACTTCAACACTTCATACGCTATCCACAGAGGTGTGCAGACTAGCTGCACCTACTAAGAGGGAGTTTGGCCACCCTGATGGTACCCCAGTATAACATTACATCACTGAAAACACTCTCTTCACCACTTCATACGCTACCCACAGGGGAGGTGCGGACTAGCTGTACGTACTAAGAGAGAGTTTGGGGTTCCTCGTGGTACCCCAGTCTAACATGACACGAGTGACAACACTTACTTTACCATTTCACACGCTACTCACAGTAGGGGTGCAAACTATCTGCAGCTACTAAGAATGAGTTTAGCGCCCCTTGTGGTAGCCCAGTCTAACGTAACACCACTGACAATACTCACTTCACCCCTTCATACGCTACTAACAGGGGAGGTGGGAACTAGATGCACCTACTAAGAAGGAGTTTGGCTACCCTCGTGGTACCCTAGTCTATCATTACACCTCTGACAACACCCATTTTACCATTACATACGCTAACCACAGGGGAGGTGCGGACTAACTGCATCTACTAAGAGGGAGTTTGGTGACCCTCGTGGTACCCCAGTCTAATATAAAACCACTGACATCACTCACTTCACCCCTTCATACGCTACCCACAGGTGAGGTGCGGACTAGCTGCACCTACTAAGTGGGAGTTTGGCGACCCTCGTGGTACCCCATTCTAACGTATCACCACTGACAACACTCTCTCCACCACTTCACACGCTACTCACAGCGTGGATGTGAACTAGCTGCAGCTACTAAGAGGGAGTTTGACGCCCCTAGTGGTACCCCAGTCTAATATAACACCACTGACAATACTCATTGCACCACTTCACTCGCTACCCACAGGGGAGGTGCGGACTAGGTTCTCCTACTAAGAGGAAGTTTGGCGTCCCTTGTGGTACCTCAGTCCAACATAAAACCACTGACAACACTTTCTTTACCATTTCACACCCTACCCACAGCAAGGGTGTTCAGTAATTGCAGCTACTAAGAGGGCTTTGTCATCCTTCGTGGTACCCTAGTCTTACGTAACACTGACAACACTCATTTCCACAACACTAATTATATATATATATATATATATATATATATATATATATATATATATGCACATTTACATCTCTGCGTAACGATTTCAGGTACAGAGAGAAATTTTACATTTTGGTAGTGCTTAATGAGTCTAAGCTTAGCAAACTCTGATCTGAGATGGTGCTGATAGCATGCTCTGCTGACATAAGTGAGGTGCCTGGTTAGGGAGTGTTGGAGGTGTATAGGTGTTGGTGCCTGTGCACAGTATTATCAGCACTCAACTGATGCCCACGTAGACCAGCTAAGAAGGAAAACTAAACACACTTGCTCTAATAACACTTTCTTTACATATGCATGCTTACATCTTTACATAGGGAATTTTGACAGGTCAGAACCATTGTGTGTTGGGAGTGCTGATAGGGTTAGAGGTGGACAAACTGTGATTTGTGCTGCTGTGATCATTCTAAGCAGGAGAGAACAATTGTGTGTTGGGAGTGCTGATAGGGTTAGAGGTGGACAAACTGTGATTTGTGCTGCTGTGATCATTTTAAGCAGGAGAGAACAATTGTGTGTTGGGAGTGCTGATAGGGTTAGAGGTGGACAAACTGTGATTTGTGCTGCTGTGATCATTCTAAGCAGGAGAGAACAATTGTGTGTTGGGAGTGCTGATAGGGTTAGAGGTGGACAAACTGTGATTTGTGCTGCTGTGAGCATTCTAAGCAGGACTTCTGGGCTACGAACTAAAGGTGAATAAAGAAAATGTATAGTTGCAATTATTCTGATCAGTAGAAGCATTTACCACTAGTAATGGTGACCTTGAAGATATTGTTAAAGAAACCAAACTTCAGAAGCTAAAGATTTTGATAAATGTCAAAGCATAGCTATGACCTTTTGATTTATTGTTGACTGAATTAAAAATCCCAACGCAAGAATATTTTGTAGTAAAATGATTTAGAAAATTAATTTTTTTCATAGAAAATATTTAAATACAGTAACACCTCATTTCGGCATTGTTTAGACTGATAGATACAGAACTCTCTGAATGAAATTTCCAACATTTGCAGTTAATACTTTCTACTTAAACTGTTTAATTACTTTGGATTTGTGGAATAAATAGAAGTTTGAATGCCCGATTTTATATTTAGTTTGAAATATTTGTAAGAAAAAAAGTTATTTTGAAAAATTAATTAACAGTGTTTATATATAATTAGCTTCTAAGTTTAAGCTTGGGTTCAAAGAACTGTTTCATATTTAATACTAGTGGTTATATTTGTAATTAATTTTATTAATAGTTTCAAATTTTAAATTTATTATTTGCAATTAAATTCTCTTCTATTGAACAAATCAATTTTGAATATTTCATGATAATTTCTTCTATTGTCAAGCACAGGTACGTGGAGATATAACTGTAAATACATCATAGATAATGTACATCACAGAGTTAATAAAGACATAAAATATATGAAATTTAATTATTTGCTAAAATAATTGCATTCATAAAACATTTCCCTTAACAGAAGTTGAAATGATATAACAAAACATGTGTATTATTATAATTAAATGACAGCAGTTGAGAAATATCCTAGTATTAAAATGAATGATATTTATCTACTATAAAATAATGACTTCCTTTACAACTGTTTAGTGTGTCTTTACTAACGGCCATGAGAATGCGCAGAGGGCTAAAAGCAGAGAGTGTATCGGCGATGTTTCGATCGGTTGCAATACTCGAGAACTCTAGCGGCCAGAAAATGAAACACTCAGTCAGGTCGCCAGTAACAAATGTACGGGCGGCCGCAGAAGGAAATATTGTTGGTCAGTGCCGGTGGAAAACAAGCATTATTTTATTAGTTTTTTTTTATTAAAGTTGTGTTCCATCCACCCATTAAAACTCTGTTTTTACAATAATTCTGATGGCAAACAAAGTGATTTGAAAGGTTCTAATCAAAGGAATCTTGTGTTAGTGGGGTCGATCATTCACCCCAATCCTTGTGTAGTTGTAAGGGTGTGCTATGTTGTAAGGGTTGTGAGTTGTGAGTGCATCGATTCGATTCAACAATGGTTTATCTACGTTCGACCTGCTGGACGCTCTTCATATTTTATTCAACGCTGATACAGGCGAACAACGACGTGGAAAAGACCCAGTTCGAGGCAGCTTTTCAAGGTAAATTTATTGTACAGTAATGTTCTTAATTAAATAATAAGGTTAGGCACAAAGTAAACCCAGTTTTATGTTTTGGAAAACTTGAGTAATCTTTGCTCTTATAAATATATCAGTTCGTAAAAACAGCAGAAAAATTTAAAGATATAATATGAATAGGTTATAATTTATTCTTGAATTTTATTATTATTATTTAAGTGATTATAATTTATATTTTTTATTTTGATGTCCATAAAATATTTTGAACAACAAATTGAAAAATTCAACAAATTTAAAAAGATTTTCGTGTACTTCTTTTATAATTTACCTTATTGAAAGTAAATTAATAACTATAGACAAGTGTTTTCATTTATAAAAAACTATAGCTATTACTATTAATAAATTTGTGTTATAAAATGTATTTTTTGTGAATAAGAAGACATGTTTATACTGGTTTTATTAAATATATGACGATAAAACTTGACGAAAATATGGTTTAGCTATCAACCATGCAAAACCATTTACAAAAGTATAAGAACGTGGACAAAAGTTTAATAATTTAAATTTATAAATATAATTGATTAAATACATGAAATTATTGATTTGAAAAAAATTATTTAAATAAAAGTAAATATAGCTGTCACTTAAATCTCTTATAAATGATTTTGTTGTTTTTAGCCGAAAATGTTTCAACCTAGACAAAACCTGTTATTGATTTAGTTCTATAAATATATTTAATTAGATAAATAGAATTATTGATTTGAGGAAATTATTTAAATAAAAGTAAATATAGATTTAATTTATATCTTTTATATATGATTTAGTTGTTTTTAGCCAAAAGCATATACATAAATGTTTCAAGCTGGATAACATTTGTTATTGATTTGGGTTTATAAATATGATGGATTAAATAAATAAACTATTGATTTGAGAAAATTTACAAAAGTAAAAATGGATGTATACTAAAACCCTTATCTATGATTTAGTTATTTTTAGGTCATCATGAAGGAAATATTTGCATCGGGTTGATAGTTAAAATATAAAACCAGTTTCTAAAATAATTATTAAAATAAAGTAACTACAATTAATAATAATGTATTTAAAACAATTCGGTAAATTATTAAATGTATAACTTTATAAATAATATATTAATTTAGTTTTTATTGTATAATAGATTTATAATTTCATTGAGTGGTTTCAGTTACTTAATGAGCCTTTTTCATGGTTACAAGTAAAATTTATTAATATAGTCTACTATGAAATAAGAAAATGTAATAAACAGACATTAAAAGTTAAAAATAATTAAAATTATATATTTCAATTTAGTAAATTATTAAGTATATAATTTTATAATTATAATAATAATTCGATTTCTATTATATATTCGATTTTTAAATTCATTAGTGAATATTCATTGGTTTCGGTTACTTTAATGGCCGTCTTTAGTATTAAAATGTTTATCAATATAACCTTACTACGGAAAAGGAAAATTTAAACAAATAAAATTATTAAAATTAATTTAGACTTGTTACTAAGAAAGTTGTAATAAAATTCACTATAAAAGCATTTTAGATAAATTTATTTTGTTACTTTTAGAAGTGTAAAATTTATACAAAATCTTGATAGGTGATATTGTAGCCTTCACAATTTGCCGACATAAAATTAACTTTTAATCACTAGTAGAGGCTAACACACATGCACGCACACGCGCGCGCACACACGGGATGTAAAATTTCGTCCAGGTGTAACCTGTGAATAGTTTCCAATGTCTCTGTAATACTGGAGATATAGATCAGGCCTAAATGCGACTAGATTGAAGGACTTACGGACTTCACAGTTACCCCTAGAACATCTGCAAAAGCAAACGAGTTTACTGTCAGAGCTATTCTCTTCTCTAGTATTCATTTAAAGTTAAAAATAATTCTTCAATTCCTCCTATTACTTCACACTCTCCCTACATATATATATATATATATATATATATATATATATATATATATATATATATATATATATATATATATAAAATTTCAATCATTATACACGTTTTTAAACTTGTAGTGAATGATAATTGATGTTAATACAGTTTTAAAAAAATGTTAATTCATTATTTAAATGTAATAAAACAATTTTAGTTTTATATGGGAGAAAAACGTTTTACAAAAGGGGCAAAATATGCAATATAGTTGTTTCGACCCATTTGGCTTGAAATAAGTGATAACATATGATTTCATAAAGCAGCTAATTTTATGTCATAGGTTGTGTAGTAGAACAGCTGTTTTAACGCCTAGGATATGTTATTTTTAATTAAAAAATTGTTATTATTTGGAAAAAAGAGAAAACGAATTGGTTTGTACGCAAGTAGGAATTGACTTTAAAACAGTTTTGTTTATTACTGTAGAGAACATCGTTCCGCAGAAAGATACATTTACATAAATCCAGAGGAAAGGATATACGTCAGATTTGGAATAACGAATTATGTTTCTACTGAGACGTTTTGTTGAGTGAACATTATTTCGGGGTTTACTTTATCTTGTACAAGACAACAATGTTTTCTGGATTGCCCTCGGATAACATTTTAGACAAAAGGAACAATACACCAATGCGATTTGTTTGACGCACAATATTTTCATCAGTTTTTAAAGATATTTACATTATTTGGAACGAGATGTTTGTATACGTATTAGAAACATTACCCATTATAGTGCTGTGAACTTTAATTAATTATTACACTGAACTGTATTAATTAGAAAATTTCAAACAGATTTATTGCTTCGAAGACTTCGTTATCACCAAGCTTCATCGTTAGTATTAACACGTCGTTAGTATCAGCATTACTGTTAGAATCAACATCATGGTTAGTATCAGCATTACTGTTAGAATCAACATCATGGTTAGTATTAGTATTACTGTTAGAATCAACATTATCGTTAGTATCAACATTACCGTTAGTATCATCATTACCGTTAGTATCAGCATCAAAGTTAGTATTAGTATTACCGTTAGTATCAGCATTACCGTTAGTATCATCATTATCGTTAGTATCAGCATCAAAGTTAGTATTAGTATTACCGTTAGTATCAGCATTACCGTTAGTATCATCATTACAGTTAGTATCAGCATCAAAGTTAGTATTAGTATTACCGTTAGTATCAGCATTACCGTTAGTATCATCATTACAGTTAGTATCAGCATCAAAGTTAGTATTAGTATTACCGTTAGTATCAGCATTACCGTTAGTATCAGCATTACCGTTAGTATCAGCATTACCGTTAGTATCAGCATTACCGTTAGTATCAGCCTTACCGTTAGTACCAGCATCATCGTTAATATTAGTATTAACGTTAGTATCAGCATTACCGTTAGTATCAGAATCATAGTTAGTATCAGAATTACTGTTAGTATCTACATCATTTTTAATATCATCATCATCGTTAGTAACAGCATCATCGTTAGTATCAGCATTACGGTTAGTATCTACATCATTTTTAATATCAGCACATCGTTAGTATCAGCATCATCGTTAGTATCAGTAATACCATTAGTATTAACATTATCGTTAGTAACAGCATTACTGTTAGTATCAGAATTACCGTTACTATCAGCATCATCGTTAGTATCAGCAATACCGTTAGTATCAGCATTACCGTTAGTGTCAGCATTACCGATAGTATCAGCATTACCGTTAGTATCAGCATCATCGTTAGTATCAGCATTACCGTTAGTATCAGCATCAACGTTAGTATCAGCATTACCGTTAATATCAGAATTACCGTTAGTATCAGCATTACTGTTAGTATCAGCATCATTGTTAGTATCAGCATCATCGTTAATATTAGTATTACCGTTAGTATCAGCATTACCGTTAGCATCAGAATCATCGTTAGTATCAGCATTACTGTTAGTATCTACATCATTTTTGATATCAACATTAT
>JBAIZL010000369.1:3512500-3542500 GCA_036971475.1 Prosapia bicincta
AGCATGTTAAACGTATTAACAGAGTTTACCGAAAGCAAATTGATTCACGTTGTTGGAAATATCGATCACGGGTTTTGTCGCTTGTCTGGGTGTTTCCTTTTTATTATTTAAGTGAACCAATTCCCTTAACAACCACGTACACAGTAATCCTATAACGAAACACTCACGTCTGCATTAATAGCCTGACATCACCTTACCACTTTGCCCACATTATGTCTGGTGGAAGTATATTACTGGACGGGCCTTAGTTCTAGCCAATAGCTTTATGTGGTGACTGCCCTCGCTAGCGTTATACAACCACGTACACAGTATTCCTATAACGAAACACTCACGTCTGCATTAGTAGCTTGACATCACCTTACCACTTTGCCCACATTATGCCTGGTGGAAGTATATTACTGGACGGGCCTTAGTTTTAGCTAATAGCTATATGTGGTGACTGCCCTCGCTAGGGTTATACAACCACGTACACAGTAATCCTATAAAGAAACACTCGCGTCTGCATTAATAGCCTGACAACACCTTAACAAGTTGCCCACATTATGCCTGGTGGAAGTATATTACTGGACGGGCCTTAGTTTTAGCCAATAGCTATATGTGGTGACTGCCCTCGCTAGCGTTATACAACCACGTACACAGTAATCCTATAACGAAACACTCACGTCTGCATTAGTAGCTTGACATCACCTTACCACTTTCCCACATTATGCCTCGTGGAAGTATATTACTGGAAGGGCCTTAGTTTTAGCTAATAGCTATATGTGGTGACTGCCCTCGCTAGGGTTATACAACCACGTACACAGTATTCCTATAACGAAACACTCACGTCTGCATTAGTAGCTTGACATCACCTTACCACTTTGCCCACATTATGCCTCGTGGAAGTATATTACTGGACGGGCCTTAGTTTTAGCTAATAGCTATATGTGGTGACTGCCCTCGCTAGGGTTATACAACCACGTACACAGTAATCCTATAAAGAAACACTCGCGTCTGCATTAATAGCCTGACAACACCTTAACAAGTTGCCCACATTATGCCTGGTGGAAGTATATTACTGGACGGGCCTTAGTTCTAGCCAATAGCTATATGTGGTGACTGCCCTCGCTAGCGTTATACAACCACGTACACAGTATTCCTATAACGAAACACTCACGTCTGCATTAGTAGCTTGACAACACCTTACCACTTTGCCCACATTATGCCTGGTGGAAGTATATTACTGGACGGGCCTTAGTTTTAGCTAATAGCTATATGTGGTGACTACCCTTGCTAGCGTTATACAACCACGCACACAATATTCCTATAACGAAACACTCACGTCTGCATTAATAGCTTGACAACACCTTACCACTTTGCCCACATTATGCCTGGTGGAAGTATATTACTGGACGGGCCTTAGTTTTAGCTAATAGCTATATGTGGTGACTGCCCTCGCTAGGGTTATACAACCACGTACACAGTAATCCTATAAAGAAACACTCGCGTCTGCATTAATAGCCTGACAACACCTTAACAAGTTGCCCACATTATGCCTGGTGGAAGTATATTACTGGACGGGCCTTAGTTTTAGCCAATAGCTATATGTGGTGACTGCCCTCGCTAGCGTTATACAACCACGTACACAGTAATCCTATAACGAAACACTCACGTCTGCATTAGTAGCTTGACATCACCTTACCACTTTCCCACATTATGCCTCGTGGAAGTATATTACTGGAAGGGCCTTAGTTTTAGCTAATAGCTATATGTGGTGACTGCCCTCGCTAGGGTTATACAACCACGTACACAGTATTCCTATAACGAAACACTCACGTCTGCATTAGTAGCTTGACATCACCTTACCACTTTGCCCACATTATGCCTCGTGGAAGTATATTACTGGACGGGCCTTAGTTTTAGCTAATAGCTGTATGTGGTGACTGCCCTCGCTAGGGTTATACAACCACGTACACAGTATTCCTATAATGAAACACTCACGTCTGCATTAGTAGCTTGACATCACCTTACCACTTTGCCCACATTATGCCTCGTGGAAGTATATTACTGGACGGGCCTTAGTTTTAGCTAGTAGCTGTATGTGGTGACTGCCCTCGCTAGGGTTATACAACCACGTACACAGTATTCCTATAACGAAACACTCACGTCTGCATTAGTAGCTTGACATCACCTTACCACTTTGCCCACATTATGCCTCGTGGAAGTATATTACTGGACGGGCCTTAGTTTTAGCTAATAGCTGTATGTGGTGACTGCCCTCGCTAGGGTTATACAACCACGTACACAGTATTCCTATAACGAAACACTCACGTCTGCATTAGTAGCTTGACATCACCTTACCACTTTGCCCACATTATGCCTCGTGGAAGTATATTACTGGACGGGCCTTAGTTTTAGCTAATAGCTATATGTGGTGACTGCCCTCGCTAGGGTTATACAACCACGTACACAGTAATCCTATAAAGAAACACTCGCGTCTGCATTAATAGCCTGACATCACCTTACCACTTTGCCCACATTATGCCTGGTGGAAGTATATTACTGGACGGGCCTTAGTTTTAGCTAATAGCTATATGTGGTGACTGCCCTCGCTAGGGTTATACAACCACGTACACAGTAATCCTATAAAGAAACACTCGCGTCTGCATTAATAGCCTGACAACACCTTAACAAGTTGCCCACATTATGCCTGGTGGAAGTATATTACTGGACGGGCCTTAGTTTTAGCCAATAGCTATATGTGGTGACTGCCCTCGCTAGCGTTATACAACCACGTACACAGTAATCCTATAAAGAAACACTCGCGTCTGCATTAATAGCCTGACAACACCTTAACAAGTTGCCCACATTATGCCTGGTGGAAGGATGTTACTGGACGGGACTTAGTTCTAGCCAATAGCTATATGTGGTGACTGCCCTCGCTAGCGTTATACAACCACGTACACAGTAATCCTATAAAGAAACACTCGCGTCTGCATTAATAGCCTGACAACACCTTAACAAGTTGCCCACATTATGCCTGGTGGAAGTATATTACTGGACGGGCCTTAGTTTTAGCTAATAGCTATATGTGGTGACTGCCCTCGCTAGCGTTATACAACCACGTACACAGTATTCCTATAACGAAACACTCACGTCTGCATTAGTAGCTTGACAACACCTTACCACTTTGCCCACATTATGCCTGGTGGAAGTATATTACTGGACGGGCCTTAGTTTTAGCCAATAGCTATATGTGGTGACTGCCCTCGCTAGCGTTATACAACCACGTACACAGTAATCCTATAAAGAAACACTCGCGTCTGCATTAATAGCCTGACAACACCTTAACAAGTTGCCCACATTATGCCTCGTGGAAGTATATTACTGGACGGGTCTTAGTTTTAGCTAATAGCTATATGTGGTGACTGCCCTCGCTAGCGTTATACAACCACGTACACAGTAATCCTATAAAGAAACACTCGCGTCTGCATTAATAGCCTGACAACACCTTACCACTTTGCCCACATTATGCCTGGTGGAAGTATATTACTGGACGGGCCTTAGTTTTAGCTAATAGCTATATGTGGTGACTGCCCTCGCTAGCGTTATACAACCACGTACACAGTAATCCTATAAAGAAACACTCGCGTCTGCATTAATAGCCTGACAACACCTTAACAAGTTGCCCACATTATGCCTCGTGGAAGTATATTACTGGACGGGCCTTAGTTTTAGCTAATAGCTATATGTGGTGACTGCCCTCGCTAGCGTTATACAACCACGTACACAGTAATCCTATAAAGAAACACTCGCGTCTGCATTAATAGCCTGACAACACCTTAACAAGTTGCCCACATTATGCCTGGTGGAAGGATGTTACTGGACGGGACTTAGTTCTAGCCAATAGCTATATGTGGTGACTGCCCTCGCTAGGGTTATACAACCACGTACACAGTAATCCTATAAAGAAACACTCGCGTCTGCATTAATAGCCTGACAACACCTTAACAAGTTGCCCACATTATGCCTGGTGGAAGTATATTACTGGACGGGCCTTAGTTTTAGCTAATAGCTATATGTGGTGACTGCCCTCGCTAGCGTTATACAACCACGCACACAATATTCCTATAACGAAACACTCACGTCTGCATTAATAGCCTGACAACACCTTACCACTTTGCTCACATTATGCCTGGTGGAAGTATATTACTGGACGGGCCTTAGTTTTAGCTAATAGCTATATGTGGTGACTACCCTTGCTAGCGTTATACAACCACGCACACAATATTCCTATAACGAAACACTCACGTCTGCATTAGTAGCTTGACAACACCTTACCACTTTGCCCACATTATGCCTGGTGGAAGTATATTACTGGACGGGCCTTAGTTTTAGCTAATAGCTATATGTGGTGACTGCCCTCGCTAGCGTAATACAACCACGTACACAGTATTCCTATAACAAAGCACTCACGTCTGCATTAGTAGCCTGACAACACCTTACCACTTTGTCATCGGTATCACGACTTGATTGCAGCTTTAATGTTACATTAAACAAAATCATAACCGCGTCACCACCTGAGTTTCAGAATGATTTCATCAGATGGAACCGGTACCGTTCCAACAAGAGTTGTGTCACGTGACAACTGAAGGTCACTGCGACACAGAACCGTTTGATCTTATCGTTATTATGAGTTTGCTGATTATGTTATACCCGAGTAAAAAAATCCAATAATGTTTTTAAAATAATTGTAATAAATTAAAACAACGTAGTGTGTTAGGAAGAGTTTAAAGTTAGGTTAAGAGAGGCGAGATAACATTTCTCTAGACCGGAAATGATTCCGAATTACTAACTAATATTGGCGCGTCTAATATTTAGGGACCTCATGCAGAAGTATATATAAGTTATTCCGCACTATGGTCAGTATAAATGGGATAAAAGATCGATATTGGGAAGATTAGAATCACAGATCGCGTCGTCAAGGTGGCATCCCTAAATCTGTGGTTTGTTCAGATCACTGAGGTTACCGCCCAAACCTAATTAGTTTGGCCTTATTCAGTACAGTGCACTACTGGTCGAATTGTACATTTATCTAGATGCAATAGTAAACTGAAGACAGAACCAAGCAAAGCAATAATTTACAGAATTAAAACGGAATATACGCTCACTATACGTATTAAATATAAACATCTCTTCAGTTTTTGCAATAATGCAAGCATAACCTAATTAGGGCTCTAACAAGAAGCGGTATTAAACCTGTGTTTCTTTATAAAACATTCACTTTTCACGGTTAAGTACAAATGAGAGCATTAAAAATGAAACATAGCTTTTTAAACTATATCACCCGTGACAATATGATTTCATACCTGTAGAGTAACTAAAAATCTATAACAATTAAAAATTTATAATTGCTTCTTGAGTATCAAGTTTACATAGAAATAAAATAAAGAAATAATATCATAAATTGTATTGCCTAGTATTAAAAGAAGAAGAACGCAGCTGGACTGTACACAGTGCCTTCTGTAGCGACGACAATGAAGCCTATACAATATTTGTCAACTAAAAAGGCGAAACTATTCAGTAACTTGTGTAATATCGTTCTGTAACTTTCGTTGTGTTGATTTTCCCACACTCGTATTTTATTTACAAGGAGATGTATCCTAACTGGATACCTTGTAGCTATATTTCAGTCTAGTTTTACAGTTATGTGGTAGCATAGTGCGGTAAATCCTCAAGAATGACTTATGAACGATTGAGTTCGTAAAGTGAGGTTATGTTTGCATGGCAATATTGTAAGTAAGTTTTAACCACTATTTTTAATTTACATCATTTAAAGTAACTTTATTATTGTTTAGCATAACCTATAATGTATTATTTAATATGCGGAAGAAATATAAGGTGATTTGTAGGAGATGTAGGATTTTCATTGTAGGCAATGATATTAATTTGTTATAAGATATTTAATTTTGATATATTTTATGCAAAGGTGCTTAAATTTTTGAGTAAATTGAAAACCAATAAAACCCAGATTACTCAAATGAAAAATACAAAGAAATCATTATTATAAAATAATGAAATTATTGAAAGTAATGAATTTTTTACATGAACTTTATGCTTAAATACCCACTTTATTTTGCTCTCAGCGTCCTGTTTAGAATTTAGTAAACAACATTTAGAAGTAGAAATAATAAATTAGGCCTATATTATATGTTAAAGTGGTAATTGTTCCGACGTGCGACTACCGCTATTTTCGTGAAATTATTTTACTTTTCTTATGTATTTTAACGTCCTAGATACGAATCCAACATTATTTTTTGTCGCTGACCCCGTTTTTTTAAAATATACTTAAAAAAACATAACCTAAACTAACCTTTATTGACGTACGACTAACGCTATTTTCGTGAATTTGTTTTTACTTTTCTTATGTATTTTCACGTTTTTACATATGTACGTTCCTTACATTTTTAAGTATTTTTGTGAAAGTTACTTTATTTCACATTTTAAATGTTAGATTGTAATGCCATGTAGGCCTATAGCGTGAACCGAGCGCACAGTAGCTACAGCGCACTGCACTACGTCTAGATCTGTAATTTTATACATTACTATATACCTACATTAAATATACCTACAAAGTATCCAGTCAGGATAGATTTGGTAATAATTTTATTCAGAATTACTATCTATTTTTATTAAATTATAACCAAATCTATCCTGGCTGGATACTTCATAGGTATATTTTAATGTAGGTATATAGTAATGTTGTATAAAACTATAACCAAATCTATCCTGACTGATTATTTCGTAGGTATATTTCAATATAGGTAGATAGTAAAATTGAATATAATTATAACCAAATCTATCCTGACTGGATACTTCGTGGGTATATTTTAATGTAGGTAAATATATAGTAATGTTGTATAAAATTATAACCAAATCTATACGTATTATAATAAATTAATAATGGCAATACGACGTAGACGACAAAAAATAATGTTGGATTCGTGTGAACGTACTTCAATAAAGGTTAGTTTAGGTTATTTTTTTAAAAGTATATTTAAAAAAAAACGGCGCCAGCGACAATAATTAATGTTGGATTCGTGTCTAGGACGTAAAAATACAGAAGAAAATTTAAAAAATTTCACGAAAATAGTGGTAGTCGCACGTCGGAACAGCGGTAGTCGCACGTCGGAACAGCGGTAGTCGCACGTCGGAACGTACGTCGATAAGGTTATTTTTTAAAGTATATTTTAAAAAAACGGCGTCAAGCGACAAAAAATAATGTTGGATTCGTGTCTAGGACGTAGAAATACATAAGAAAAGTAAAAACATTTCACGAAAATAGCGGTAGTCGCACGTCGGAACAATTACCATTAAAGTAAATAAATGGTAACAGGAAATACATTATTATAATAATATTTATATTACCATAAATATGTTAAAATAGACGTTTTGTCATAGAATTATCATTACTTTATAAAATAATTTTTACTCATTATTTTAGAGTGGGCCACAATATAATAAAAATATATATCGTTTTTATATATTTTTATTCCTATTTGTTTCCAAATTAGAAATTTATTCGCAAATGTCTGCCTCTAAAACACAAATTTTTGAAACTATTTAGTAGCTGTTTACAATTCTAACAACACTCTACAGTTTGTTATTTTTCTAAAACAGACATTAACCTGTTTCGTTACAGTAGGTGATTTAATAGTTTCAGTTCTTTGTATTACAGTTCTTTTATTTGTAAACATTTTAATTTAGTTCAGTAACTTTATTTAAATCTAAGACCCACAAAACGAAGAAGAAAGTGAGGTAAATAGAAAGATATATAGAAAGGAAATAAATAAATAGACAGATATAGAGATAGAGAGGTAAATAGTTATTTAGATAGAAAGTAAATAAATAGATAGATAGATACATAGATAGGTAAGGTAGTAGGTAGATAGATAGGTAAGTAAATAGATATATAGATTGGTAGATAGATATGTAGACATATAGATATTTAGATAGATAGATAAATATATAAATTGTTAGATATATAGATAGACAAATATATGTAGGTAGTTAGTTAAATAGATTGATTGATCGGTAGGTAGATAGATAGCTAGATAGATGAATAGATAGGTAAATAGATGGATAAATAGATAGATAAATAGATATTTGGATAAAAAAATATTTGGAAAATAGATAAAAAAATTAAATAGATAGATCGAAAATAAATAGATATATAGATAGATAGCTACATAAATAAACTGATAGATACACAAATAGATTGATAGGCACATAAAAAGATAGATAGATAGATAGAAACGAAAGAAATGACAAAGAGAAAGTGAAAGAAAATAAGAGAGAGAGAGAGAGAGAGAGAGGGAGAGAAAGAAAGGGTGAGAGAGAATGGGAGAGATGGAGAGAGATGAAGATAGAGAGTGTTGAGACGGATAGAGAGAGGGAGGGTGAGATACTTTGGTCGGAAACCAACTATGTAGAACATTTTTTTTTAAATGTGAGTAATTTAAAAGTTATTGAAAAGCGCAAAAACACTGTAGCTTCCCAAATGAACAGAAATAATATTATTTAGTAACACCATTCACGGTGGAGTGGTCAAACAATTAATAAAAAGTCTAAAAGTGGATTTAAAAGGGTTGAAATATATTTTGTGTACGGTCGGTTCCCGAGGGATAAAGGTGGACATGTATTCAATCTAGACAATTAGCCAACAGCCGAGTGGGAGACCGTAGTTTGTTAGGTACAATATAATTAGTATATATAGTGGCTGGCATTTGGTCGCGTTTATGTCCACAGAAGTTGGAGTAATTGCACGCATTTTGGCCGCTTCGTTTATTGGTTTAGCATTACTTTAGTGCTCCTTGAAGCGTTAAACGTAGCGACCCGACTTGCAGGGGAGACGAGTTATAAATAAAACACTGTGTTGCAATGGAAAGTTATTGGTTTGGCATAGATTATTATTTGGCACAGGTTTGGCTTCTCTTCAGCATTCGTCAATAATTTAGACGCTCTTCATTTCCCGGAGGTGACAAGTGGGATCCCTGTCTGTGAGATGCTAACTGTAAAATGTTATTAACTGTGCGATAGGAACACGAGCTGTTATTTTATTAATGTTTGAATTTTATTATTTATACTATTTCAATAGTTTGAAATCTCTAATATTTAAAAAGCTAGTTAAGTAATACTATACATCTGCTAAATTCTTATGCTTTTCTTGTCAACATCAAATCAAATTTTGATGTGGACTCGTTTCGGATTAACTCCATTCTCAAAACGTTAACTGTAGTCATTCAGCAAATGTACGAGAGTTACAAGCTGCACGGAAGTACTCTTAAAGTTTTGAGAATAGAGTTAATCCGAAGCGCGTCAACAAAGAAACATATTTCAATAATGTACTCAAATGTATTCTAATATTTAAGTTTATAATGCTCGAAACTTTGTAACATAACCATTTGCAAGATATTATAATATAAATACTTACACAAACACTCACACACACAAACACACACACACACACACACACACACACACATGCGCATAGACACACACACACACACACACACACACACACACACACACAGACACATACACACAACACACAGACACACAGACACACACACAACACACACACACACACACACACACACACACACACACACACACAGACAGACACATACACACAACACACACACACACACACACACACACACACACACACACACACACACACACACACACACACACACATACACACAACACACAGACACACAGACACACACACACACACACACACACACACACACACACATACACACACTCACACACACAGACACACACACACAGACACATACACACAACACACACACACACACACACACACACACACACACACACACACACACACACATACACACAACACACAGACACACAGACACACACACAACACACACACACACACACAGACACATACACACAACACACACATACACACATACACACAACACACAGACACACAGACACACAGACACACACAGACACACACACACACACACACACACACACACACACACACACACACACACACACACACACACACACACACACACACACACACACAAACACACACACACACACACACACACACACACACACACACATACACATGCACATATACACACGCACACACACAAACACACACACATACACATTCTTGAAATGATTTACCTTGTGCCTCAGCCTTTAAGGAATAAGGTTATCATCGAGTAGAGTTTGCAGGTTTCCTTGAGGCGACGTCAGATGAATGAGAAGAAATCCCCACAGTCACCAGCTGTAAGAGCTTTCCTTGCCTCGTACCTTTAGGATACCTATTATAGACTCTATCTATCCGACTCCAATCAACTTGATGTTAATTTATTTTAAATCCTGAAATAGCAGGTTTATTGCAATCAGTTCTTTATAAAGGGGTGACTGCAGCGTGCTGCTCTCACGCGGCTACTTTTGAAATTAGCAACTACTTTGCAACATTTAATTTTGACGGCGGTAATACAAAAAAAAAAAAAAAAAAATGTTACCTGCCTTATTGTCTCCCCCTCCCAATACCCCAGACCTTTCTTGTTTTTACAAAATCTCTCATGAAAACGAAGAGCAAGATATAGAACAGGTTATAAAACACACCTGTCTCATATCACTCTCTTGTTTCCCCTCGTATGTCTCGTTCCTTCTCGTATCTTGATAACGTCATTGTCTGAGTCTTCCTTCTTTATACTCGGCACAAATGTGATTCAAAATTACCGAAAACCATGTAAAATTCCTTCTAAAAGGTAAATTTCTAAAGATTTACCAATGTTTTTGAACAGTTTTTACTATCTTATAAAACTCCGAATTGATTTCCCTCAAATAATAGAAATTATGCGTAGCGAACAGTAATATGTATATATAATACTTAGTATATAACAGACAGTATATAACAGACTTAGGATATAACTTTAATTAAAACTACTCAACCATTAAAGACTAGGAATAACAAAGCAAATAATTTTTAACGAGGTTAAAACGAGGAAGTTTTAAAAACATGTAGAAATTGACTGATTGTCAAGCAGGGTTTTCTTTCAATTAATTTATAAAAAAGTACAAGTCTGTTTCAACAGTTGGTACCATTGATTACCAATTAGTAATTGTCCTTAGACTTTGTACGAGCGATAAATAGCACCTTGAGAAAACTCTTATAAATCTTACATAAAGCTGTAAAACGTTTATACTCTCATAAAGTAAAATTAAGGAGGTTTTACTTTACAAGTTTGTAAAATTACGTACTGAAAACATTTACATTGTCGTGTTTCTTAATGTTTATTCTATGCTTTAGCAATTATTTTGGCCGTGCGACAAAATAATACAAACTTTTTAAAACATATAAAACTAAGCAATTGCAATTTAATTATTTTTAAAACCGGAAGAACACTCAGTGAAACTTAAAGAGAAGTGTAAATTAATTAAATGTTGTGTGACTTTCTGTCTAATGACTTAGGAGTTTTCTTACCACTTTATATTAGGTTTAGTATTTTTCGCCAATAAAATAAAAAAACGAAAATATTAATAGTACTAAATTCAAATATCTAGAAAGGTTTAAGTTTATGTATCTTCTGGGAAGTGTCGGCTTATAGTGTTTAATATGAAGTGGAGAGTGGAGTATAAGTGCAATTATTCAAGTAACTTATACTCTGGGAAGAGCCTCGGGTTGATTGGTCGACCGTGTCTGATCGTATATCGCCATGCAGCTGTGGCAACAACACAGCCGTTATATAAATAACAGGTATCTGTGTGTATGTACTGGATCGGTTGAAAATACCTCTAAACGTAAAACCTTAAAGCATGTATTTAGTAGCGAGTATTTAGGAGACTAACACAACCCTTTGTTGTTATAGGCGGCTATTGCAACCCTTGGGTGAGTAATACCCCTCGTAGGCGACTATTGCAACCCTTGGGCGAGTAATACCCCTTCTAGGAGACTATTGCAACCCTTGGGTGACTAATACCCCTTCTAGGAGACTATTGCAACCCTTGGGTGAGTAATACCCCTTCTAGGAGACTATTGCAACCCTTGGGTGAGTATTACTCCTTCTAGGTGACTATTGCAACCCTTGGATGAGTAATACCCCTTCTAGGCGACTATTGCAACCCTTGGGTGAGTAATACCCCTTCTAGGAGACTATTGCAACCCTTGGGTGAGTAATACCCCTTCTAGGCGACTATTGCAACCCTTGGGTGAGTATTACCCCTTCTAGGCGACTATTGCAACCCTTGGGTGAGTAATACTCCTTCTAGGAGACTATTGCAACCCTTGGGTGAGTAATACTCCTTCTAGGAGACTATTGCAACCCTTGGGTGAGTATTACTCCTTCTAGGTGACTATTGCAACCCTTGGGTGAGTATTACCCCTTCTAGGCGACTATTGCAACCCTTGGGTGAGTAATACCCCTTCTAGGCGACTATTGCAACCCTTGGGTGAGTATTACTCCTTCTAGGTGACTATTGCAACCCTTGGGCGAGTATTACCCCTTCTAGGCGACTATTGCAACCCTTGGGTGAGTAATACTCCTTCTAGGAGACTATTGCAACCCTTGGGTGAGTAATACCCCTTCTAGGCGACTATTGCAACCCTTGGGTGTGTATACTCCTTCTAGGTGACTATTGCAACCCTTGGGTGAGTAATACCCCTTCTAGGCGACTATTGCAACCCTTGGGTGAGTATTACTCCTTCTAGGTGACTATTGCAACCCTTGGGTGAGTAATACTCCTTCTAGGCGACTATTGCAACCTTTGGGTGAGTAATACCCCTTCTAGGAGACTATTGCAACCCTTGGGTGAGTATTACTCCTTCTAGGTGACTATTGCAACCCTTGGTTGACTAATACCTCTTCTAGGAGACTATTGCAACCCTTGGTTGACTAATGCCTCTTCTAGGAGACTATTGCAACCCTTGGGTGAGTATTACTCCTTCTAGGTGACTATTGCAACCCTTGGTTGACTAATACCTCTTCTAGGAGACTATTGCAACCCTTGGTTGACTAATACCTCTTCTAGGAGACTATTGCAACCCTTGGGGGAGTAATTCTCCTTCTAGGCGACTAGTGCAACTCTTGGGTGAGTAATACTCCTTCTAGGCGACTATTGTAACCCTTGGGTGAGTAATACTCCTTCTAGGAGAATATTGCAACCCTTGGGGGAGTAATACTCCTTCTAGGCGACTATTGCAACCCTTGGGTGAGTAATACTCCTTCTAGGCGACTATTGCAACCCTTGGGTGAGTAATGCTCCTTCTAGGAGACTATTGCAACCCTTGGGTGAGTAATGCTCCTTCTAGGAGACTATTGCAACCCTTGGGTGAGTAATACCCCTTCTAGGAGACTATTGCAACCCTTGGGTGAGTAATACTCCTTCTAGGAGACTATTGCAACCCTTGGGTGAGTAATACTCCTTCTAGGAGACTATTGCAACCCTTGGGTGAGTAATACCCCTTCTAGGAGACTATTGCAACCCTTGGGTGAGTAATACTCCTTCTAGGAGACTATTGCAACCCTTGGGTGAGTAATGCCCCTTCTAGGAGACTATTGCAACCCTTGGGTGAGTAATGCTCCTTCTAGGAGACTATTGCAACCCTTGGGTGAGTAATACCCCTTCTAGGAGACTATTGCAACCCTTGGGTGAGTAATACCCCTTCTAGGAGACTATTGCAACCCTTGGGTGAGTAATGCTCCTTCTGGGAGACTATTGCAACCCTTGGGTGAGTAATACCCCTTCTAGGAGACTATTGCAACCCTTGGGTGAGTAATGCTCCTTCTGGGAGACTATTGCAACCCTTGGGTGAGTAATACCCCTTCTAGGAGACTATTTCAACCCTTGGGTGAGTAATACTCCTTCTAGGAGACTATTGCAACCCTTGGGTGAGTAATACCCCTTCTAGGAGACTATTGCAACCCTTGGGTGAGTAATACTCCTTCTAGGAGACTATTGCAACCCTTGGGTTAGTAATGCTCCTTCTAGGAGACTATTGCAACCCTCGGGTGAGTAATACTCCTTCTAGGCGACTATTGCAACCCTTGGGTGAGTAATGCTCCTTCTAGGAGACTATTGCAACCCTTGGGTGAGTAATACCCCTTCTAGGAGACTATTGCAACCCTTGGGTGAGTAATACTCCTTCTAGGAGACTATTGCAACCCTTGGGTGAGTAATACTCCTTCTAGGAGACTATTGCAACCCTTGGGTGAGTAATACCCCTTCTAGGAGACTATTGCAACCCTTGGGTGAGTAATACTCCTTCTAGGAGACCATTGCAACCCTTGGGTGAGTAATGCCCCTTCTAGGAGACTATTGCAACCCTTGGGTGAGTAATGCTCCTTCTAGGAGACTATTGCAACCCTTGGGTGAGTAATACCCGTTCTAGGAGACTATTGCAACCCTTGGGTGAGTAATACCCCTTCTAGGAGACTATTGCAACCCTTGGGTGAGTATTGCTCCTTCTGGGAGACTATTGCAACCCTTGGGTGAGTAATACCCCTTCTAGGAGACTATTGCAACCCTTGGGTGAGTAATGCTCCTTCTGGGAGACTATTGCAACCCTTGGGTGAGTAATACCCCTTCTAGGAGACTATTGCAACCCTTGGGTGAGTAATACTCCTTCTAGGAGACTATTGCAACCCTTGGGTGAGTAATACCCCTTCTAGGAGACTATTGCAACCCTTGGGTGAGTAATACTCCTTCTAGGAGACTATTGCAACCCTTGGGTTAGTAATGCTCCTTCTAGGAGACTATTGCAACCCTCGGGTGAGTAATACTCCTTCTAGGCCACTATTGCAACCCTTGGGTGAGTAATACTCCTTCTAGGCGACTATTGCAACCCTTGGGTGAGTAATACTCCTTCTAGGAGACTATTGCAACCCTTGGGTGAGTAATGCTCCTTCTAGGAGACTATTGCAACCCTTGGGTGAGTAATGCTCCTTCTAGGCGACTATTGAAACCCTTGGGTGAGTAATACTCCTTCTAGGCGACTATTGCAACCCTTGGGTGAGTAATACTCCTTCTAGGAGAGTAATGGAACTCTTGGGTGACTAATACCCCATCAGTTGAATAATACAACTCATAGGTATACCCTTTCTAGGATAAGTAATCAAATCTGGGTGTCTAACACCCCTTCTGTTTGACTTATACAACTCCTAGTTGAATAATGCAATAAAATGTTTTTGTCTATATCATGAGGATTTCGGAAAATTAATTCAAACAGCAGTACAAATACGCAAAGTTAAAGACATAAAGATATGACTTTATTCATTGAAAGCCAATTTGAAATATTTATATAATGTAAGTTGACATAAAAGTGATTTAGATAATATCCTTTAGGGAAGAGTATTGCAAGCCTGAAGGTGGTTCCACAGTGCATCATTAGACCAATTAGCGCCAGAGAGGGAGCCGAAACGGTGTTTACCTAGAGGTGATAGGACTTGTGCGTGGTGAGCGACTCGTGGCGTTTAACTAAACAAACTGTTTGAATGCTAAACATTTGACGTGTGTCTGTTGATATGTTCTTTGATGTTACATATCCTAAGAAATACATCCGGTGGCAGGAGCTGGTCTACGTCTGATTTGATGTTGTAAAGACGAAACTATTTCTATTGCGACCAATCAAGCGAAATTAAAACAAACTTTTATTTTCGCAACTTTAGCACCCGTAAGAGAGAAGTAAGAACCCTTATAAAGTGGCGCTCTCTGGAAGCTTGTAAACACATCCCTTCGTCTCGGTTAACAGTAGGTACACATCACATAAGAGACCCACCCGACGCAATGCCATACCGGTCCTCAATTTTTAGTAGCAAAACATCATTATGTCCCACGGCCTTTAGTACCTTACTTTTTACAAGAAGGTATAACTTATCCTTCAATTATATTTTTCCGTTTATTTTAGCCGATTTTTTCAAAGGAAAGTTTAACATAACCTTGCAAGGGAGTGTAACGGTTAGTTAGCTCTTACATAGAGAGAAGGTTTATTTTAGGTACGTGACGCTATCCCAGTGATGATCTAAGCTCCCCTAACCTCTGCCTTAATCCTTCATTTGTTCCCAGCCTCGTCCTCTCCTTCTTAGACATACTGTTTGCTCGCCTAGACAGTATACAACAAACAGAAATCAATAAAAATAAAATATCTCTTTATGCATTGCAAGAGTATATACAGGATAAAAACGATGTAAATAGAATTTATCGGAAGTAATAAATAAAGAAGTACATTCATAACGACTAGTATTGATATAAAACATTGTCAAAGGAAATCTTTGTTAACAATGCGCGCGCGCGCGCGCGCGTGTGTGTGTGTGTGTTTGTGTGTGTGTGTGTGTGTGTGTGTGTGTGTGAGTGTGTGTGTGTGTGTGTGTGTGTGTGTGCGAGCGTGAGCGTGTGTGTTGCAACGGCCCTACCCACCGTCACAAAGATAAACATTTTGTACAAACATCGCCGACCGAAGTCAGCCCTGTGCTAATGCTTGCCAAAATCTGCCAGAGAACCAGTCACTAGAATTTATTTTAAAAACCTAACTCGCGGAGATTTAACCCTTTGGGTACTTTGGGTACATTTCCGGAGAATGAATTCTTTTCAGGCATTTCAGCTTAATGACCAGGGTGTCGGAGTGTGTAAGAAAATTATTTATTAAATAAATTTCAACTCAATTTTCAAGTTAGTAAAAAACTCTTTTTTATATTAATTTTCGCTTTAGCACAGATTTATCAATTTTATTAAATTTTAACTTCGTACAAAAGTACTTCATACGTTCTATAGAATTTCTAAAGCACAATAAAACTTTTGTAAATGAACTTATTTCTCAATCACTTTTCCCTAGCTTAGTTATTTGAATATTTTAATGTCTTTTAACCCTCTGAACCCTTTGGTTCTCAATGTAACCCTTTGAGAAATGTACTTAATTCTAGCATACATTTATATCCTGAAAACTTTACAGTTAAATTTAAAATATAGAAAAATACCTAAAATATTCCTAAAAACACATTAACATTTATAATTTCATAAGAAAAATAATCTGTGCAAGTATATCTCACTTTACCAGAAAGTTTCACCTATTCAAAATAAAATATTTATACCCCATATTTTCACATATTAATATTCATAATGTTTACAAAATCTGTGCATGTATAAGATTTCCTGTCGTTCAAAACAAACCCCCATACAGGGTTTACAGTATGTATACAGTACATCATACATTAACCCTGTATTTAGTTAACAGTTTTAAAATTTATTTTAGGGAATTTTAATGTCCCTATTAAAATCAATTTACGGCTTATAAACTTTGGAAACCTCCGTTTTTTGATTTATTTGAAATGTACAACATTTTGTTTGAATTTATCCAATTTTAGGGACTGAAATCCCTAAAAAAGACTTGGGAATGGTACAGTTACATTTTACAGCCCCCATTTCCCCACATTTAGCACATGATGTACAATTAAACACTTTTAAATCATTTAAAAGCGGGGTAAGATGAGCGTAGCCCAGCGTTGGCCGCATCTCCAGACTCACTGCCCGTTCTCCCCTTCGGTTATCTACCCTTTATAGCGTGATCCTGTACGTCACATCTTCCAGTGGTTGTTTGCTTCTTCTATAGTTTAGTATAAAAATTTAAATCTGGCAGTAACTTTCTTAAATTTTGAATTTTGGCGATTTTCTTATTCTTGACGTTTTTCATAATTTTTCTTTCTGCACATTTTCAAATGTCGATGAACTTTCTACATGAATTTTGATTTTTCTTCCTTTTTTCCTTGTTGCTTTATTTATCACCTTCAAATCCATAAAAAAAACTCCCCCCTTTAAAAATGGCTTTACTCTATAAAGTTCTTTACAAAGAAATAGCTGCCTATGGCACTGTATTTATATTTAGGTTTATTTTCGAAAATTAAAATTTTATGTTTTTAAATTTGAAAATTCCATTGTAACGCCTAAATTCTCAAGGTAAGTCCATTACAGTGTGTGTGTGTGTGTGTGTGTGTGTGTGTGTGTGTGTGTGTGTGTGTGTGTGTGGTGTGTTGGTGTGTGTGTGTGTGTGTGTGTGTGTGTGTGTGTGTGTGTGTGTGGTGTGTTGGTGTGTGTGTGTGTGTGTGTGTGTGTGTGTGTGTGCGTGTGTATGTATGTGTGTGTGTGTGTGTGTGTCTGTGTGTGTGTGTGTGTGTGTGTGTGTGTGTGTGTGTGTGTGTGTGTGTGTGTGTGTGTGTGTGTGTGGTGTGTTGGTGTGTGTGTGTGTGTGTGTGTGTGTGTGTGTGTGTGTGTGTGTGTGTGTGTGTGTGGTGTGTTGGTGTGTGTGTGTGTGTGTGTGTGTGTGTGTGTGTGTGTGTGTGGTGTGTTGGTGTGTGTGTGTGTGTGTGTGTGTGTGTGTGTGTGTGTGTGTGTGTGTGTGTGTGTGCGTGTGTATGTATGTGTGTGTGTGTGTGTGTGTGTGTGTGTGTGTGTGTGTGTGTGTGTGTGTGTGTGTGTGTGTGTGGTGTGTTGGTGTGTTGGTGTGTGTACGCAGAAAAAACGGAGTAACAATGAATAGATTATTGTAATTATATAAGAAAACATCGTATTATAAACCCCAAAATTTGAAAAAGATGTTTTTACCGCGCCTAATTTACTATAACATAAAGGGTAAGACTTTTGGTTTAATTTGCATAAATCCAATTAAAAACTTTTCCAAAAGTTTTTTCCCCAAATCTGACAGCTCTAACTACAAACTCTTATCTTTTCCACTAAGTAGATGTTCGTGTAAAATTAAGAAAAAGAAAAAAACGTGGTCTGAAAATGGCGTGGCAGACATCAGATACAATTAAAATTTGCTTATTAGTGGCTGGATCGCGTGCGGTGTACTGCAGTGCCGTGATTGTATATCTCGCAGTAATGCAGGTCCACGCACAAAGCTCTGCCTTGTAGATTTAACGGCTACTGTTAAAGGGGAACCTTTACGATTGCATTTTCATACAAATAGCTTATCTGTGACGCATAGAGAAATCGTGCTGTCTCGGTTTTTAAACATATATTTTTTAATTTACACACAAATCTTTTTTGCGGAGCCGTACTATATTATTAAACCAAATAAACATTGCGCGGGAAAAATGTTTGAACTTCTGTGTTCTTATGTGTACTTCTGCTGTGCTGCTAGTATTCCCCTCTTCTGCCGCATTGTTTATTGAATCAGGCAGTAGTTTTCTACTGCCTGTAAATCAATTTGAACTTCCATCAATTTCGTAAATGAAATTGAACGAGACAAAATATGTTTGATTAAAACTGATTATGTTGTAACAATGTTGAGTTATTACAACATTTACGATAACTTCATGATTTTGTGTATTTATTTAGTGTAACTAATATGTTGTAACAATGTTGAGTTATTACAACATTTACGGTAACTTCATGATTTTGTGTATTTATTTAGTGTAACTAATATGTTGTAACAATGTTGAGTTATTACAACATTTACGGTAACTTCATGATTTTGTGTATTTATTTAGTGTAACTAATATGTTGTAACAATGTTGAGTTATTGCAACATTTACGATAACTTCATGATTTTGTGTATTTATTTAGTGTAACTAATATGTTGTAACAATGTTGAGTTATTGCAACATTTACGGTAACTTCATGATTTTGTGTATTTATTTAGTGTAACTAATATGTTGTAACAATGTTGAGTTATTGCAACATTTACGGTAACTTCATGATTTTGTGTATTTATTTAGTGTAACTAATATGTTGTAACAATGTTGAGTTATTACAACATTTACGATAACTTCATGATTTTGTGTATTTATTTAGTGTAACTAATATGTTGTAACAATGTTGAGTTATTACAACATTTACGATAACTTCATGATTTTGTGTATTTATTTAGTGTAACTAATATGTTGTAACAATGTTGAGTTATTACAACATTTACGATAACTTCATGATTTTGTGTATTTATTTAGTGTAACTAATATGTTGTAACAATGTTGAGTTATTACAACATTTACGATAACTTCATGATTTTGTGTATTTATTTAGTGTAACTAATATGTTGTAACAATGTTGAGTTATTACAACATTTACGATAACTTCATGATTTTGTGTATTTATTTAGTGTAACTAATATGTTGTAACAATGTTGAGTTATTGCAACATTTACGGTAACTTCATGATTTTGTGTATTTATTTAGTGTAACTAATATGTTGTAACAATGTTGAGTTATTACAACATTTACGATAACTTCATGATTTTGTGTATTTATTTAGTGTAACTAATATGTTGTAACAATGTTGAGTTATTACAACATTTACGATAACTTCATGATTTTGTGTATTTATTTAGTGTAACTAATATGTTGTAACAATGTTGAGTTATTACAACATTTACGATAACTTCATGATTTTGTGTATTTATTTAGTGTAACTAATATGTTGTAACAATGTTGAGTTATTACAACATTTACGATAACTTCATGATTTTGTGTATTTATTTAGTGTAACTAATATGTTGTAACAATGTTGAGTTATTACAACATTTACGATAACTTCATGATTTTGTGTATTTATTTAGTGTAACTAATATGTTGTAACAATGTTGAGTTATTACAACATTTACGATAACTTCATGATTTTGTGTATTTATTTAGTGTAACTAATATGTTGTAACAATGTTGAGTTATTACAACATTTACGATAACTTCATGATTTTGTGTATTTATTTAGTGTAACTAATATGTTGTTACAAACTAATTAAATATATTTTTTCGTTAGGGGAATAAATAATTACACATTATAAGTATCACGGCCTTCTTCTAATCGATATTATAAGCTTTTTCGATTTTCTAATTTGAAAATAGTAATACAAATATTCAACTAAAAATAAGAAAAAACTGCAACCGAACTCACAAAACAATATGTTTTTATTGGAACATACTTTATACCAATAAATTATATTGTTTTAAAACTCGTATTTCCATAGAAAATTGGAACAAAACGAAACAGAACAGAAAATGTGCCGTGAAGAGTTGGCAAGAATGAAACGTACCTTGTTATCTATCGTACATGCACCCTTAAGGGCGGGTTGTCCCCACTATAAAGTTGCATATATTTATGACTATTTCTCTGGTATCACTCAGCAAAGACACAAGGAAACCCTCACACCCCGTTTCTCAGTAGCAATACCCCACGACTCCCATCCTACGCTAAACGGGTACCTTGTTACATGAACCCTTAAGGGCGGGGTGTCCCCACTATAAAGTTGCATATATTTATCACTATTTCTCTGGTATCACTCAGCAAAGACACAAGGAAACCCTCACACCCGGCTTTTCAGTAGCAATACCCCACGACTCCCATCCTACGCTAAACGGGTACCTTGTTACATGAACCCTTAAGGGCGGGGTGTCCCCACTATAAAGTTGCATATATTTATGACTATTTCTCTGGTATCACTCAGCAAAGACACAAGGAAACCCTCACACCCCGTTTCTCAGTAGCAATACCCCACGACTCCCATCCTACGCTAAACGGGTACCTTGTTACATGAACCCTTAAGGGCGGGGTGTCCCCACTATAAAGTTGCATATATTTATCACTATTTCTCTGGTATCACTCAGCAAAGACACAAGGAAACCCTCACACCCGGCTTTTCAGTAGCAATACCCCACGACTCCCATGCTACGCTAAACGGGTACCTTGTTACATGAACCCTTAAGGGCGGGGTGTCCCCACTATAAAGTTGCATATATTTATGACTATTTCTCTGGTATCACTCAGCAAAGACACAAGGAAACCCTCACACCCCGTTTCTCAGTAGCAATACCCCACGACTCCCATCCTACGCTAAACGGGTACCTTGTTACATGAACCCTTAAGGGCGGGGTGTCCCCACTATAAAGTTGCATATATTTATCACTATTTCTCTGGTATCACTCAGCAAAGACACAAGGAAACCCTCACACCCCGTTTCTCAGTAGCAATACCCCACGACTCCCATCCTACGCTAAACGGGTACCTTGTTACATGAACCCTTAAGGGCGGGGTGTCCCCACTATAAAGTTGCATATATTTATGACTATTTCTCTGGTATCACTCAGCAAAGACACAAGGAAACCCTCACACCCCGTTTCTCAGTAGCAATACCCCACGACTCCCATCCTACGCTAAACGGGTACCTTGTTACATGAACCCTTAAGGGCGGGGTGTCCCCACTATAAAGTTGCATATATTTATCACTATTTCTCTGGTATCACTCAGCAAAGACACAAGGAAACCCTCACACCCGGCTTTTCAGTAGCAATACCCCACGACTCCCATGCTACGCTAAACGGGTACCTTGTTACATGAACCCTTAAGGGCGGGGTGTCCCCACTATAAAGTTGCATATATTTATGACTATTTCTCTGGTATCACTCAGCAAAGACACAAGGAAACCCTCACACCCCGTTTCTCAGTAGCAATACCCCACGACTCCCATCCTACGCTAAACGGGTACCTTGTTACATGAACCCTTAAGGGCGGGGTGTCCCCACTATAAAGTTGCATATATTTATCACTATTTCTCTGGTATCACTCAGCAAAGACACAAGGAAACCCTCACACCCCGTTTCTCAGTAGCAATACCCCACGACTCCCATCCTACGCTAAACGGGTACCTTGTTACATGAACCCTTAAGGGCGGGGTGTCCCCACTATAAAGTTGCATATATTTATGACTATTTCTCTGGTATCACTCAGCAAAGACACAAGGAAACCCTCACACCTGGCTTCTCAGTAGCAATACCCCACGTCCACCATCCTACGCTAAACGGGTACCTTAGTAAGCCCGACTACTGTTGCCAAGTCGAAGCTTGAAACAAACATGCATAGTTAAGTTTGCAATCCCGAGAGTTAAGTAACGCCGCAGCACATAGGCTGCGCCACTGCATCTCCTGAAACAGAACTGAGGTATAGTTGGTCAGCTAAAGACTATATAAACATTACGCGAGCTAGCGTGGAAGTGTTTACAGCGGCCGCTTGTGTTTGTTATTGGTGGTGTCTGTAGTTCTGCTCTGACTCTATTGCCAGTGGCACAACTACTAAAAGACTCAAACATTTTTATTCTTTTTTCCAATTCCTTCTATTAGTTCACACTCTCCTTATATAGATCGTGCACAAATTTTCAATCCTTAATGAAACACCTTTCATAAATCCACTCAAGTTCAAATATAGGTTTTTAAACTTTTAGAGGATGACACTTTATGTTAATACAATGTTTTTCAAATTAATTAAATTTAATGAACTAGTTTTAGTTTTTATGCGGGAGAAAAACTTTTCACAAAAGGGGCAAGGTATGCAATATAGTTATTTCGTCCCATTTGGTTTAAAATAAGTAATAACATATGATTTCGTAAGACATCTGATTTTACGGTATGAGGGTATTTAATAGAACACCTGTTTTAAGTTTTAACAACTGGGTTATGTTAATTTATTCACATTACTTGTTAGTAAAATAAGACTATTGTACATTTAAAAAAATGACCATTACTTGTAAAAAATATTCCGTTTTGTTTAAAATAATTAAAGACGTCATAAAGAAAAGATCTTTAAAGCAGTCTATAGAACCTGATAATGACGTTTTTATGTTGAATGAACGTAAATAACTAATGAAATAAATAACTATATTTTGGTAATATAGGAAAGTTAATTGAACCTAAATGTGTTTTAATGTATAATGGATGTATAAGAAGGCTGTATAAATATAAAATATTCTCACATTTTTCTGTTTAGCTTAATTTCGTTACCGTTTCACAGTTGTTTGTTTACAATTGACGTACAAGCTTCATACACAGAGTCTTGTTATCTGTTTGAATCTGCTGTGTTAATCAATCTATTGTTTTGTCGCATCTACCGCTCTGTTTTTCTTATAAATACTAATTATCTAATAACGAATGTTTGCAGTAAATACGTGTAAAATACTCATTGACTTATATAAAATAAATAAAATCTTAAATATATAGTCTAGCGTATTAAAGCCATTGAAAGTTATTCAAGTGTTAATATATTATACCTAAAGCATATAGATGTTATCTCTTTGTTTTAATAAACGAAAATATTTTTTAAAAACCTGTTTAAAACTTTTAGTCGTAATAGCGCTTATTTTAACATTTTATTAGCTACCTTGAGATCTGGTATATTTTCGTAAAAAGTTTTATTGAAGAAATATCAAGTTTTGTAACGTTTTTACAAAAGCATAATTGCAAAATGGCCTTGAGCGAGCTTTGAATAGCTGCAGCAAAAATAATAGAAGTTAAAAATTGTAATAATAGGTTGAAGGTTTTTATTTAAATTAATTTATGTTAGAAAAGGTGGGAAGTGGGTTGTATTTAATAACTTCCCCTGGTTCATGCTTTATTTTTATATGGCTTGGAGGTTTCTATGTAAAATATATCTATAAATATTTACGAATAAAACACATAAATTAAAAAGGGAATCAAGCAGAATCTTCGTATTTTAAAATAGTGAAATCGTGATTTTATAAGCCTTGTGTATCTTAATAAAGCTGTACGTAGACAGCAAATGTACGAAGCATCCATAGAAAGCGGCGAAATCGAACTTATTTTGCTTAATTCCGGACAAAAAGATGGTACAAGACTGAGCATTTGTATTCAGAGGCATGCTTGCTTGAGTCGGGTAATATATCGGCGCCTATAAACTCGGGAAGGGAACGTGTTTGCAAAGGGATTTTACGGCGGCAAACGGCAAAGAAATAAGTACTGATGGAAACTCCGCTTTGATATTCACCTTCTGCTCCTGATCGCAATTTTATTACAGCTGAGGCTACTTGCCTCCTCCGAAATAAACAATTACACGCAAGAAATCTATAACATTTTATTTTCTCATTTCGGATAATAGCACAAAAAAATAATTAAATTTATATTTATTTTTTATAGTTAAAATTTTGTGTTGGAAAAGTTATTATTACAACTTTGCCAAACACTCATAAAACTAGAATATACTTTTTGAAAATGTTGAGTTTTCCATTCAAACCTATGAGTTTAGGTAGTGAACTTACCATTAAATTTTGTGAGCGTAGTTCGTCAGCTTCCTAATAAAACTTGTAATCTTTGCTTGTAAGCTGCCCATTACATCTTGTGAGTTTACCTTTAAAACATGCGAGCTGCACATTAAAACATAAGAGGTTCCCATTATAAAGTATGAGCTTACCGTTATAAAGTATGAGCTTCCCATTATAAAGTATAAGCTTTTCATTATAAAGTAAGAGCCTCCCATTATAAAGTATAAGCTTTTCATTATAAAGTAAGAGCCTCCCATTATAAAGTATAAGCTTTTCATTATAAAGTATGAGCTTCCCATTATAAAGTATAAGCTTTTCATTATAAAGTAAGAGCCTCCCATTATAAAGTATGAGCTTCCCATTATAAAGTATAAGCTTTTTATTATAAAGTAAGAGCCTCCCATTATAAAGTATGAGCTTTTCATTATAAAGTAAGAGCCTCCCATTATAAAGTATAAGCTTTTCATTATAAAGTATGAGCTTCCCATTATAAAGTATAAGCTTTTCATTATAAAGTATGAGCTTCCCATTATAAAGTATAAGCTTTTCATTATAAAGTATGAGCTTACCGTTATAAAGTATGAGCTTCCCATTATAAAGTATAAGCTTTTCATTATAAAGTAAGAGCCTCCCATTATAAAGTATAAGCTTTTCATTATAAAGTATGAGCTTCCCATTATAAAGTATAAGCTTTTCATTATAAAGTAAGAGCCTCCCATTATAAAGTATGAGCTTCCCATTATAAAGTATGAGCTTCCCATTATAAAGTATAAGCTTTCCATTATAAAGTATGAGCCGCTCATTATAAAATATGAACCTTCCATTATAAAGTATAAGCTTTCCATTATAAAGTATAAGCTTCCCATTATAAAGTATGAGCCTCCCATTATAAAGTAAGAGCACCCTATTATAAAGTATAAGCTTCCCATTATAAAATATGAACCTTCCATTATAAAGTATAAGCTTTCCATTATAAAGTAAGAGCTCCCCATTATAAAGTATGAGCCTCTCATTATAAAGTATGAGCTTCCCATTATAAAGTATAAGCTTTCCATTATAAAATATGAGTTTCCCATTATAAAGTATGAGCCTCCAATTATAAAGTATGAGCTTCCCATTATTAAGCATGAACTTCCCATTATAAAGTATGAGTTTCCCATTGTAAAGTATGAGCCTCCCATTATAAAGTATGAGCTTCCCATTATAAAGTATAAGCTTTTCATTATAAAGTAATAGCCTCCATTATAAAGTATGAGCCTCCCATTATAAAGTATAAGCTTTCCATTATAAAGTATGAGCTTCCCATTACTTCCCATTATAAAGTAAGAGCCTCCCATTATAAAGTATGAGCCTCCCATTACAAAGTATGAGCTTCCCATTATAAACTATAAGCTTTCCATTATAAAGTAATAGCCTCCATTATAAAGTATGAGCCTCCCATTATAAAGTAAGAGCCTCCCATTATAAAGTATGAGCCTCCCATTATAAAGTATGAGCTTCCCATTATAAAGTATAAGCTTTTCATTATAAAGTAATAGCCTCCATTATAAAGTATGAGCCTCCCATTATAAAGTATGAGCCTCCCATTATAAAGTATAAGCTTTCCATTATAAAGTATGAGCTTCCCATTACTTCCCATTATAAAGTAAGAGCCTCCCATTATAAAGTATGAGCCTCCCATTATAAAGTATGAGCTTCCCATTATAAACTATAAGCTTTCCATTATAAAGTAAGAGCCTCCCATTATAAAGTATGAGCCTCCCATTATAAAGTATGAGCTTCCCATTATAAAGTATGAGCTTCCCATTATAAAGTATGAGCCTCCCATTATGAAGTATGAGCTTTCCATTATAAAGTATGAGCCTCCCATTATAAAGTATGAGCCTCCCATTATAAAGTATGAGCTTCTCATTATTAATCATGAATTTCCCATTATAAGTATGAGTTTCCCATTGTTAAGTATGAGCCTCCCATTATAAAGTATGAGCCTCTCATTATTAAGCATGAACTTCCCATTATAAGTGTGAATTTCCCATTGTTAAGTATGAGCCTCCCATTATAAAGTATGAGCTTCCCATTACAAAGTATGAGCTTCCCATTATAAAGTAAGAGTTTCCTATTATAAAGTATGAGCTTCCCATTACAAAGTATGAGCTTTCCATTATAAAGTATGAGCTTCCCATTATAAAGTATGAGCTTCCCATTACAAAGTATGAGTTTCCTATTATAAAGTATGAGCTTCCTAATAAAACAGGTGAGACTTGCTTGTGAGCTTCCCAATAAAACGAGTTTTGATTGTGAGTTTTCCATTAAAACTTATGAGCTTTTCGTTGAAAGTCGAGAGGTTTGCATGTGAGCACAGGTTATACTTAAATGTTAACGAACACCAACTCCCAATCACTAATGTATTTACCAAAAGCGTTTCCACGACAAAGTCATCATCAATGCGTATAGATAAATAATACATCTAAACTGTTACATATGTTATAACTTTGTTATAAGTTATAGTTTAGTTATTGTAATAATTATTCTCACGGGTTATGTCATCAAAACGCGTTTAAGGAATACACACTAAATTATTAATTAGTTGGTATTCCTTATTCTGAAACATACTGGTTGAATATTTGGTAGTCTTGAAGTTTTGTGTCTCAAGTTTACAAAATTAAAGGCGTAAAATTTAATGCTTTTAAGACTATTAAGTGGCTACTGAGAAAGCAATTGCGTGTCTCGAACATTGTCATCCTCTACGCAACCTCCTCCCAGAGCCGTGTGAATGCATTGAAGGAGCGAACAATATAATATTATGCGAGGGCCTTATCATGCTTTCTTACGGCTTGTTAGTTTCACATTATTCTGTATGTAAAGACCGGATGCTCCAAGATGGGTGGGTCCCGGAGCGACGGTAAATCTACCGTGGCGACTCAAGGCGACTTCCTGTACTAAGCAGACAATGGCGGTTAGTGTAATTATTGTTGGTTCACACTACTAGTGTTCTTCTTTCATTTCGTAACTTGAGATCTGTAAACAGTTTAGATTTTGCTTTAACGTGATACTAAATGATTTGTCTCTTATTGTAATAATTAGAGCTTCAAGCTTGGCATAGAAACATTTACCTGGCTTGTCCCTCTTGTACGCCAATCCCCTCTTAGTCTGCATTCGTTGCTATGGACTTCTCAAAACGCCCGTGATAGTCTATGGCAGTTGGGATTTTTAATGTCTTTTTGGTTTCATTGTTTCCACACCATCACCATTTTGCAATGCCGCAGATTCTGGAACAAAGTTGAAGGATCCATCCTTTACTTTAAGTCACACGTCCGGAGGTTCTGTGTCTCACTTTAGTACCGTGAGGTATAACTGTGTATGAGTGTGACTCTTTTTCCTCGGGAAGAATTTCATAAGCATTTTGCCCATCAAAGGAAGCAGAAAGCAAGACTGAATTTAAGATCTAGTTTTTATTGATATTTTCCTTTACAGCACCTTGTTTTGTAACTCGTGAAAAAAGAATTATCCACTTTATCACCCTATTTGTTAATCCACCCGGCAACTCATCAACCCTTCCTAATTTCTGTAACTTAAGTTCATCAGCAATCATTGACGCAGTTTTCCGGTATTCTCTGACGTCATACTATCAACGTTTTCATTATTACAGGAAGGTAAAGGTCGTCGCGGAGTGACGTCATTCTTTGTATCTTGTAGGGCATCTTTCGGACGACGCTATTAAAAACGCCCCAACAAATTTGAAAACGGTTCAACACATTTTAAAAACGGCTCAAAACATTTGTAAACGGCTTAACACAGATTGAAAACGGTTAAACCCATTAAAAAACGACTCAATATATTTGAAAACGGCTCAACATATTTTTAAAATGGCTCAAGACATTTGAAAACGGATGCTCTGAATAACACTAGCACTGCAAGCAAGCCTTAACACGTCGGCAATTCGAAAACGTTAGCTGAAAACTCAGAATCAATATTAATTAAAAATAACATAATTTGAAAGTTGTAGCCATTTTTGGAATTATTTTAATGGTAAATTAAATATATTTCTATTGCTACTAAGCGGTTTTATACGTTTAATATTTTCATATATTCACATATTTTATATTATTATTATTATATATTTTTTATTTATATGCATATGTATTATTTTTATAAATTATTGTACAGACACATATACTTTTATATAAATGTTTGCCTAGTTTGCCCACACTGTTTATAGTTTCTATATATTAAAAGAATGAATTTAAAAACATGTAATGAAGACAAGATATCTATTTAAATTCTTTATATTGAGAAGTACAAGAGTATAACTGTAACGTATTTCAAATACATATAATATGTTATAAATATTTATTTTATATTTTAGTTGTGGTTTTAAACCTGTATAAAAATACTCATTAAGTGTTCTAATATATCCGTATTTCAACATTATTTTTCATAGCCTACTTTTAAAGTTAACAAACAATATAGAAACTATTTCTTTAACATAAATTATTATATAAGTTTATTGAAATAAAACATGCAAATATTCAATACATAATTTCGGTGCCTCCGTACTTTAAATATTATTTCACATCCTTCTACTAGTTTACACTCTCCCTATATATATATCATTTTAAAATTTTCAATTATTAATTTATTCATCCACTCAAGTTTAATTACATTTTGTTAAACTTGTGGTGGATATCACTTGATGTTAATACAGATATTTCGTCAATTGGCTAATATAAGTAACGACATATGATTTGATTTTGTTTTAGATTACGTGGTAGAACAGCTGTTTTAACGCACAGGCTATGTTACTTTATTTATATAATTGTAATTATTTAAAAAAGAGTAACTAAAATAAAATTTTTCTTTGTTGACCTAAGTAGGAACTGAACACAGTTCTGTTTATACTTGTTATAAACGAACTGTTTCATATCAGCAGT
>JBAIZL010000369.1:3550000-3572500 GCA_036971475.1 Prosapia bicincta
CATCTGTGCTTCACTGTACAAGGTGATTGATGCTACTATTTCAATGGATGAAAACAAATGCTATGATTAAGTATTAATATTGATACATCGGAAAATTAAGTGCACTTGGAGTCCCTGGCTATGGTGAAACACACAGCACTAAGGATGAGAGGATGGTCATAGCAGGAGCTGATTAGAAATAACTGAAAATCCTTGAAAATACAGATAGAACAGATTGAGTTGAGTAAGAAACTTCATCTATTTCCTAGAAATGAAAAACCTTAAGAAATCTTCGTGAAAAAGCACGACACGTAATTTTAATCTCAAGACAAACCCTGCTCTTGGTTAATTTTCTACTTCCGAAAAAATGTGCGAATGTTGAAAATTAAAACCAATATGAGCATCAGAATTTGTTAAAGAAGTGGTTACGAGTTAAAGATTCCGTGGGACAGTAAGGGGTTTGGTGTCGTCCGAGGTTGTGCTGCGACCGAGGCTCGACATCGGCTGCGGGCAGGAGTTTGGAGGTAGGGTTCTTGGCTTGAGGCCTAGAACTGAGGAGGGGTGACATATTCACCCCAGCTACAAGTTTTTACTAAAAACAGTTGAACATATATAAGTATGTTACACTTGCCTATAGTAGAAAATTTCGATGGCGATACAAGTAGTCAAACTTGGTGAAAGTTTTTTAAAATTATTTTTTCCACTAGCTTCTAAGATCACTTGTCATTTAAATATTTAAATATTTACAGGGTTGAAATATAATCACATGCTGTCGATTCCTCTCTCTCACACACAAACACACACACACACACACACAACACAAGAGTCGACAACCATCAATCAACAGATACGGATGTCTACTTGGGGATGTCAGGATTAAGTGGGAATGACAGACTCGAGAAATCACATCAGCTTTAATCGAAAAAGTGTAGAAAGGGAGATCATTTTCACCCCCTTTAGACCCACTTTCTCTTGAGTGGGAACATCTTCTTTGTGCAGCTATAGATTTCAAATAATTTTTCGAAGTAATTGTTATGTCCATTTTTACTCATGAAAAACTCAGAAATAAACTTACCAATGTATATATTACACACTTTATTCTATTTACGATTTTTTCAATGTGCTATAAAATCGCAGAGAATAAAACCTTATGTTGAAATAAAAATTAGAAAGATGTTTCATTGAAAGATAATTGATGAAAATAGAAATAAATAATAATTAAAGCATAATATTTAAATGTACCTGAAAATTTCTTTAAAAACTAGAATAAAAAGAATATAGTTTATGAAAAACAAATATTAAGGGTCATTAATTATTTAATTTTATCTCACTTTGTATTTATTCCTAAAACATTTAAACAATATTTTCCCACTGTTACATACACTCGCATTACACGTATTGTTAGATAATAGCATGTTTGTGCTTCGTCCGGAACCGGGAAAGGAAAGCAAATTAAAGCCGTTTATGTCACTAGACAGACTCCATAAGCAAAACCAATTTATTAGGACAGGGCTGACACGTGTAGCTTGCACGCTCATCAATAAGCCCGAAGCGCCAAACTTGGGAGTCAATATAGCCATTCTATTCTCATACATCGGCCGTAAGGGTTGTGATAAAGCTAAGGGCTGACGTGACGGAATTACTTAGATAATATAAGATAAATATTAATGTCCACAAAATACGTAACAACTATGGTGTGTATAATATGAACGTAATATGAAAGTAATGAATTGTAATACGACTCAGCTGAGGAGATACAAACTACAGAATAGATTTAGACAACAAGAGACGGTTCAAGTTCTCCGTGGAACTGATCTCGCTAGTCAGGCAAGAAGCAAGTGCTACTACAGTCAAGTGTTTACTTATAAATGTTGGATGAAATGTAACGATGTAAACTAGCAGCTCAGGCTGAAGATGGAATTAATTATTACAGAGATATAGAACCAATAATTGAAATATATATATATATATATATATATATATATATATATATATATATATATATATATATTTATACACATTTTAGGTAGAAAAATTTATTTTGTTACATTAAAATATATTTGCTTAAGGTGAATAATTCGACAAAGAAATATTTGCTTTTGGTTTCATAATATTGTCATAACAGTTCTTCTTCTCGAGAAATCCCATTAATCTCTGTTTAATATCTGTGAACTGTTCCTCTCCACCCGGGTGTCATCTTACATTGCATCAAGTCACGCCCTAATTTTAACTGGTTTAGCTCCACTCTCTACTTGCTCCACCTAATTATTGCCACATACTGATGTTTTACTTTGAAGTAATTACACACACACACACACACACACACACACACACACACACACACACACACACACACACACACACACACACACACACACACACACACACACACACACACACACACACACACACACACACACACACACACACACACACACACACACACACACACACACACACACACACACACACACACACACACACACACACACACACACACACACACACACACACACACACACACACACACACACACACACACACACACACACACACACACACACACACACACACACACACACACACACACACACACACACACACACACACACACACACACACACACACACACACACACACACACACACACACACACACACACACACACACACACACTAACACACACACACACACACACACACACAAAATACTCTTATATGAATTATTTTATATTATTTATTATATTATAATATATTATTTATTTATCATATACATATAATATAGATTACATTTATTTATTAAATGTTTATATAACTTATAACATGTATAAAATATGAATAACATTTCGCTTCCAGTAATAGTAAGATGGGTGTGTATTGTAAACCGTGCTATTAACAAATACATAACTCGGTTACATATATATTACAATAATTATGGACAAATAAACAATCTCTCTGATATAGTGTTTAAAATTTAAAAAGTTTTCTAAATTAAAAATAAAATACAAAATATTAGCAATTTGCAGTTGGTGAGGCTAAATCAGTTCCAATAAAAGTATATACGTTAGGCGTCACTGGATGTAGGTGTGTGTATATACGTTAGGCGTCACTGGACGTAGGTGTGTGTATATACGTTAGGCGTCACTGGACGTAGGTGTGTGTATATACGCTAGGCGTCACTAGACGTAGGTGTGTGTATATACGTTAGGCGTCACTAGACGTAGGTGTGTGTATATACGTTAGGCGTCACTGGACGTAGGTGTGTGTATATACGTTAGGCGTCACTAGACGTAGGTGTGTGTATATACGTTAGGCGTCACTGGACGTAGGTGTGTGTATATACGTTAGGCGTCACTGGACGTAGGTGTGTGTATATACGTTAGGCGTCACTGGATGTAGGTGTGTGTATATACGTTAGGCGTCACTGGACGTAGGTGTGTGTATATACGTTAGACGTCACTGGACGTAGGTGTGTGTATATACGTTAGACGTCACTAGACGTAGGTGTGTGTATATACGTTAGACGTCACTGGACGTAGGTGTGTGTATATACGTGAGGCGTCACTGGACGTAGGTGTGTGTATATACGTTAGACGTCACTGGACGTAGGTGTGTGTATATACGTTAGACGTCACTGGACGTAGGTGTGTGTATATACGTTAGGCGTCACTAGACGTAGGTGTGTGTATATACGTTAGGCGTCACTAGACGTAGGTGTGTGTATATACGTTAGGCGTCACTGGACGTAGGTGTGTGTATATACGTTAGACGTCACTGGACGTAGGTGTGTGTATATACGTTAGGCGTCACTAGACGTAGGTGTGTGTATATACGTTAGGCGTCACTGGACGTAGGTGTGTGTATATACGTTAGGCGTCACTGGACGTAGGTGTGTGTATATACGTTAGGCGTCACTGGACGTAGGTGTGTACATAACCACTCCCGGGTTGGGACGAACGCTCTCAGTAATGGAGGTTTTCGAAACATGTCAAAAATGGAAATTGAAGGCATAATTTAAAACTATAGCCTAATATATTGTAACGGAGTAACAACATAACTTACTTTTGCACAATTTTCTCTATTGATACATTAACGGGACAGGGAGAGCTTTGTTCGTTATCATTTGATTGCTCAAAGGAATTTAAAATATAGTTACTTTTCCCTTCGAACTAAACATTCATCACTGCCTTTATTCGACAAATATTACTGTCCCAATTTAACAGACAAAAGGGCGGCGCAATTTTTTAGAAACCGACTCTAAATTACTTCTGTGTTTATGGCAATAAAATGAAATTTCTAGTTATTCCCTGCATGGGCTGATGCTCGCTTCAACAAAGCCATTCTCTTATATATCAGACAGATTGCGTTTTGATGAGATGAAGAATGAATTTATTTATCAATTTAATTTCGTGTATGTTCTCTTGAGAATCTCATCAGAGCTCTTTTTTATTTCTTATTTCATTGTTAACAAAAGACCAATCTACGCCGAGTCCAATCTACGTTTTTACAAAGGGAGAGAGGCTAATTCACACACTGCCCCTTTTGTTGGGCAATAAATGTTTCAGTATTTCTCCAAAGCTTTTTATCGGATAAGAAAGAATATGTTATTAAATTTATATAATTAAACAGAAATGTTCAAAAGGTTTTACCATATGTGCCTTTATTAACGAGGTATTAATTGATTTTTATCTTGTATTTGGCGTATTGTTGTTACCAAAATGCTCATTCAATCTTTGTATACAAAAATGTCAAGTTGGTTGGTGTTGAATGCTTGAAAAACTCAATGGCTTCTGGTCAAATTTTAACATGACATACAACCCTCTTAAAAGATTTTTAAAATCTATTTCTCACATATTCGTAACATATCTGTAACATATCCGGGGGCACGATCAGTTGTGTACCAGCAGCCGCACCATCAGCCTTAAGCGAAGGGATCCTAGCTAGCTAACATCAACCACAGTCACGTGTGTAACATTACATGTTCCCAACTACAATGTTTATCAACAAAGACAAACGTATCCCTTACTAACCACTTGCATCCCTTACATAATCTCCAATTACACAATCTAAATTAAATATTCAACTTAATCAAAATACGTTTGTGTGATTCGCCAAATCTTAAGTAGAGGATACTCGGGAATGCCAGACACCCATTCGAGCTGCGACGAATCCATTGGCTGTGGCTCTACGCTATGAACTGTGTGATAACACCGGGGATCTCCCACCATGTCCAACCTAGCATTCCTATGTTAACGCGCGAACATTAGGGCATTAATGGTTGCATAGTAGTACGTCTCTTTGGACGTGCTAGGAGAAACTGAGAAAACATTTATTACCTAATTGATTCTGGCAACGGTTAGCTATGTATTGCCTTAGCCTTTGGAGTATTACAAAATTAAACTTCTAAGCAATGCATGCTTTGTACCTCAGTTTTCATCCATGCAGCTACAATGTGCTATAGCAAAGTGACAAGCTACAGTAAGTTTTCTTAGTACAAAATATATTTTGAATAAGTAAAACTTAATTTTAAAATATGTATTTTTATGAAATATAATAAACAGGTCTTAACTTGGTTGAAAATATATACTCTAATAAACTATTACGAAATTCTGGAAGTATTTTTACATTCAAACGTAATTATAACGCGGGGTTTATAGTGTCGACCGGCGAAGTCGTCGCTCATTGGTCAGTAGAGGTCTGGCTTCTGTCCTCCCTTAACTTCAGGCTGTAGTTAGATTTAATGCAGCCCCCCCCCCAACGGAGTTACTAATTTCACTGTGTATTCCCAATCTACCTTCCAGTACTCTGCAGAAGAAGTGCATGTCTCTCCTACTCATAGCATCGCTAACAAGGTATTTGTGAGGTAATAACCTTCTAAACATCTTGAAATAAAGGTATGCTGGTCCTTATGACTCCTGTAGGATCTAGAAACAAGGGCTTCTCGTTCCGCACTGTTTCAATTCACTACCTTTTATTACGCATGGAAAGAGGTTATTAGCTTGGCCCATGATAGTAGCTCCAGATTCCCCCACTAGAGCATGTTAGAAGCAGTACATTTGTCCGTGGACCAGCGGTTCCCAACCTGTGGTACGCGTATCCCCTGGGCACGTAGAAGCTAATGGGGTGGTACGGGGAAATAACACCAGTCATTACGGGTAATGGCAGACATCAATATTTCACTTTAGATTTAAAACAAACGCAAGGTTACACTAATAGTTAACAAGATGGTGGGTATGTTGTTTTTCGGAAATTACGGGGAGCTTGAATGTTTGTGTGTAACTGAAAGCACAGGATAGAATAGCTATGGGAAACAACTATTCCAGATTTAGGTGCAAATAACAAATGCAGGGACGGGTCTACGATTTGATAACAGGAACTTTCAAGGAACAGTCTGTCGTGCTGCCCACACAAAAATATCGTGTACACACTCGAGGACCCCGCTCTTCCCATTACTTACAAGGGGGTCATGTAATCACTTTTTGTCCTAACCACGTCGGGGAATAAACAATACTTGTCATTGGAAACACATTTTTAGGAGTACGTGAAATGAAAAAGCTTGGGAGCCACTGGTCTATACTAAATGTTAAAACTAATTGCCGGATAACAAAACCACGTTGAACATAATTTTATAAATTTAATTCGTTTATTAACTCACCCAATATGTGTGTACACATAACGTTACTGAAATTGTTTTAAAACTATTCACACACGTTCTATTTTCCAAACCAAACATTCGAATATTTAACAAGCTGCATTCAATGAATAAACTCTGCTGGATGCTAAATAAATACATCGAAGTGGGAAAACAGTTCTCTCTAGTGATCGGTTTTACTGTTTTCCGTCGCCATCAGAAACAGTAGAGTTTTACAGTTAGTTTTGGGACAAACTTTCTCAGCATTAGATGGATCTGGTTTACGTTCACTTGTGGGAATGCGTCGTGTGTCCCAGCCCTCGTCAATGCAGTGGCACGGCTAACTTTACAAGTACAGCCCAAGCGAGTCGGTTCTGAAACAACAATACTGCTGTTACTGTTGTTGTGTTTATTTATAAATATATCGTCATATTATCTTATCATTATAATTATTATTAACAACATCATCAAATGTTTTATTTGTTTTTATTTTCCTTCATAAATTTGAATAATATTGATCATATATTAAAATTCATCAAACACATTATAAGAATAACTTGCACAGGGTGAAGAAATTCTTTTATAATTTAACAGTCCTTACTCCGCTTTCAAAAATAAATATATGATGAATAGTTATTATCTGGAGTACATTCGTTCATTCTGCAGTGCATAAAATTGCAGTATAAATATATATATATATATATATATATATATATATATATATTTATATATTTTTTTTTTCATATATATTATTATATATCTTGTTAAATATTCAATCGTTAATAATATAGGCCCACTTTTTATCAGTCTACTCAAGTTCAAATAGATGTTTATAAACTTGTAGTGGATGACACTAGATGTTAATGCAGTTAAAAAAAACTATTAATTCATTCATTAAATTCAAGGAATTAATTTTAGTTTTATATGGAAGAAAACATTTCACGAAAGGGGCAAGGTATGCAATATAGTTACTCCGTCCCTTTTGTGTTGAAATAAATGATAGGATATGTTATCGTATAACAGCTGATTTTATGTTTTAGGTAATGTGGTAGAACAGCTGTTTTATATTAATAGCTATTATTTAATAAAAAGTAACTAAAATAAAATTTTTCTTTGTCGACCTAAGTAGAAATCGACTTTAACGAAATTTTGTTTATAGAACTTGTTTTATGTTCAAATAATTACAGTATTTATTTTACCTTTATATTTCACAGCATTTAAAAATTTATCTTTATTCAACATTTAGGACAAACATTTATAACATTTCTGTTATCACCCATATAAGCTGGCTTATGGTAATGATGAGTAATAATAGATGATAACGTTAAATTACAACTAGTAATGATATTAATTTTAATTTTTGATTCTTCGACTATTGTACTTGCAAAAAATATGTCAAAATACAGTAGAGCCTTCAAAATCCGAGTCCCGATATTTCGAGCTTCCGTTAAATTCGACCCTATTTCTAATTGAGCCTATTTTATATATTTGAAAGAAGATGATGAATTGGGCTACCAAGAGTTGTTTGTAGCAACACGTTATGCAAAGGAAATGAGTCGGGCTTCCAAGAAATGTTCATATCAATACGGTATAGAAAGGAATGAGTCGGGCTTCCAAGAAATGTTCATATCAATACGGTATGGAAAGGAATGAGTCGGGCTTCCAAGAAATGTTCATATCAATACGGTATGGAAAGGAATGAGTCGGGCTTCCAAGAAATGTTCATATCAATACGGTATAGAAAGGAATGAGTCGGGCTTCCAAGAAATGTTCATATCAATACGGTATGGAAAGGAAATGAGTCGGACTTCCAAGAAATGTTCATATCAATACGGTATGGAAAGGAAATGAGTCGGACTTCCAAGAAATGTTCATATCAATACGGTATGGAAAGGAATGAGTCAGGCTTCCAAGAAATGTTCATATCAATACGGTATGGAAAGGAAATGAGTCGGACTTCCAAGAAATGTTCATATCAATACGGTATGGAAAGGAAATGAGTCGGACTTCCAAGAAATGTTCATATCAATACGGTATGGAAAGGAAATGAGTCGGACTTCCAAGAAATGTTCATATCAATACGGTATGGAAAGGAAATGAGTCGGACTTCCAAGAAATGTTCATATCAATACGGTATGGAAAGGAATGAGTCAGGCTTCCAAGAAATGTTCATATCAATACGGTATGGAAAGGAATGAGTCGGGCTTCCAAGATATCTTTATATCAAATACGGTATGAGAGGATATTTATGAGTCGGGCTTCCAAGAAATGTTCATACCAATATGGTATGGAAAGGAATGAGTCAGGCTTCCAAGAAATGTTCATATCAATACGGTATGGAAAGGAATGAGTCAGGCTTCCAAGAAATGTTCATATCAATACGGTATGGAAAGGAATGAGTCGGGCTTCCAAGATATCTTTATATCAAATACGGTATGAGAGGATATTTATGAGTCGGGCTTCCAAGAAATGTTCATATCAATACGGTATGGAAAGGAATGAGTCGGGCTTCCAAGATATCTTTATATCAAATACGGTATGAGAGGATATTTATGAGTCGGACTTCCAAGAAATGTTCATATCAATACGGTATGGAAAGGAATGAGTCGGGCTTCCAAGATATCTTTATATCAAATACGGTATGAGAGGATATTTATGAGTCGGGCTTCCAAGAAATGTTCATACCAATATGGTATGGAAAGGAATGAGTCAGGCTTCCAAGAAATGTTCATATCAATACGGTATGGAAAGGAATGAGTCAGGCTTCCAAGAAATGTTCATATCAATACGGTATGGAAAGGAATGAGTCGGGCTTCCAAGAAATGTTTATATCAATACGGTATGGAAAGGAATGAGTCGGACTTCCAAGAAATGTTCATATCAATACGGTATGGAAAGGAATGAGTCGGGCTTCCAAGAAATGTTCATATCAATACGGTATGGAAAGGAATGAGTCGGGCTTCCAAGATATCTTTATATCAAATACGGTATGAGAGGATATTTATGAGTCGGGCTTCCAAGAAATGTTCATACCAATATGGTATGGAAAGGAATGAGTCAGGCTTCCAAGAAATGTTCATATCAATACGGTATGGAAAGGAATGAGCCAGGCTTCCAAGAAATGTTCATATCAATACGGTATGGAAAGGAATGAGTCGGGCTTCCAAGAAATGTTCATATCAATACGGTATGGAAAGGAATGAGTCAGGCTTCCAAGAAATGTTCATATCAATACGGTATGGAAAGGAATGAGTCAGGCTTCCAAGAAATGTTCATATCAATACGGTATGGAAAGGAATGAGTCAGGCTTCCAAGAAATGTTCATATCAATACGGTATGGAAAGGAATGAGTCGGACTTCCAAGAAATGTTCATATTAATACGGTATGGAAAGGAATGAGTCAGGCTTCCAAGAAATGTTCATATCAATACGGTATGGAAAGGAATGAGTCGGGCTTCCAAGAAATGTTCATATCAATACGGTATGGAAAGGAATGAGTCGGACTTCCAAGAAATGTTCATATCAATACGGTATGGAAAGGAATGAGTCGGACTTCCAAGAAATGTTCATATCAATACGGTATGGAAAGGAATGAGTCAGGCTTCCAATAAATGTTCATATCAATACGGTATGGAAAGGAATGAGTCGGACTTCCAAGAAATGTTCATATCAATACGGTATGGAAAGGAATGAGTCAGGCTTCCAAGAAATGTTCATATCAATACGGTATGGAAAGGAATGAGTCGGGCTTCCAAGAAATGTTCATACCAATACGGTATGGAAAGGAATGAGTCAGGCTTCCAAGAAATGTTCATACCAATACGGTATGGAAAGGAATGAGTCAGGCTTCCAAGAAATGTTCATATCAATACGGTATGGAAAGGAATGAGTCAGGCTTCCAAGATATCTTTATATCAAATACGTTATGAGAGGATATTTATGAGTCGGGCTTCCAAGAAATGTTCATACCAATACGGTATGGAAAGGAATGAGTCAGGCTTCCAAGAAATGTTCATATCAATACGGTATGGAAAGGAATAAGTCGGGCTTCCAAGATATCTTTATATCAAATACGTTATGAGAGGATATTTATGAGTCGGGCTTCCAAGAAATGTTCATACCAATACGGTATGGAAAGGAATGAGTCAGGCTTCCAAGAAATGTTCATATCAATACGGTATGGAAAGGAATAAGTCGGGCTTCCAAGATATCTTTATATCAAATACGTTATGAGAGGATATTTATGAGTCGGGCTTCCAAGAAATGTTCATATCAATACGGTATGGAAAGGAATAAGTCGGGCTTCCAAGATATCTTTATATCAAATACGTTATGAGAGGATATTTATGAGTCGGGCTTCCAAGAAATGTTCATACTAATACGGTATGGAAAGGAATGAGTCAGGCTTCCAAGAAATGTTCATATCAATACGGTATGGAAAGGAATAAGTCGGGCTTCCAAGATATCTTTATATCAAATACGTTATGAGAGGATATTTATGAGTCGGGCTTCCAAGAAATGTTCATATCAATACGGTATGGAAAGGAATAAGTCGGGCTTCCAAGATATCTTTATATCAAATACGTTATGAGAGGATATTTATGAGTCGGGCTTCCAAGAAATGTTCATATCAATACGGTATGGAAAGGAATGAGTCGGGCTTCCAAGAAATGTTCATATCAATACGGTATGGAAAGGAATGAGTCGGACGTCCAAGAAATGTTTATATAAAGTTATATAAGCATATTTAGTGGATTTGTATTTATAGTGTTGGGGTCCATTAAAACTCCTATTTTTTCTAATGCTCACGAACGTACTTCCGTGTAATCCGAGTTTTCGGTAACCCGTGGGGGTCTCGGTTCCATCTGCCTCGAATTATCGAGACTCTACTATTGTTTAATCCGCAGATCAAAGTTAGAATTAAAAACGCGAGGTGCGGTAAGCCCTATTGTTAACAAGGTTACTCTGGATTGCGTAATTTACGTTAATATTTAACATAGCAAGTTTAAGCACAGTTCTGAGCAAAACCGAGTCATTTAACAATAAAAACGCAACGACACTGAATTTAATACAAATAAATTATAAATTGTTCATATTCCTTAACTACGCACTTACCCTAGGTAAGAAGTGATGCGACGTTGGAATCGAGGTGAAGTCTCCACAGTACTGTGGTCGTCTCAGGCAGCGTAGAATTCTTGAAGGCGATCACGCAACTAAAAAACTCAATTGAAATATGAGTAAACGTAAAAGTTAAGCTTACCAAGCACTTAGTTTATTGCCGCGAGTACACGCACTAAGATTGCGCAACCGGCGAAATCGGGCGACACTTTTACTAACACGGCGAAAATATACAGTTAAAATGTTCATTAAAAGTTCATTAACGCGGTCCGCACCTTAAGCACAATTAACGAACGAAAGCGGTACTTTAAATTGTCTGAAACAAAAGCCATGCGGAATAGGCTACGAGGTTTAACGTAGGACTGCACTATTCGAGGGTCAGAACGATTCTACTTGTGTTGAAGCGGAAATTAACGTAGAAAATAAGAAGGGAGTGGGGGTGCATAGAGTTCATCCAAGAAAATCAATAGTTTTCGGATATCGATTAGCGGGTCAGAGATCACGTGACCAATACGTCACGGTACAGCTGTTAGGTAGGTCAAAGCAAATTGAAACTTCGAGCGCTAACTCGAACATACCGCCCACCAAAACGAATGTTTTTGATCCGCCAGGTGGGTGGGGGGCGAAGAACCATAAAGCACCGGGACCCGAGGGTGCCGAAGAAGAAAGTGGTAGGGAAAACGAAGACAACCAAAAGAAACAACAGGGGCAAGAGCGCCGAAGAAGGAGGCTGTATAAAAGCGGTGAAAACTAAGGATGATGCGGAAAGCCGACGAGCTTGTTGACTGGTCGTCTCAGCTGTCCGTGAGCGGTCTGGATTGTGGCTACTCTAGAGACGTGGTCCTGTCCAGGATGCAGACTGATGATCCTTCCCATAGGCCAATGAAGGGGGCTTGAGTGTTCTCCAGTTATGAAGACGAGTTGATTTTCCTTGAGTGGCGTCGAGTCCTTATTCCACTTGTGTCGTTGAATCTGAGTGTGTAGATACTGAGTGGACCAAATTTTCCAAAAGCGGTTGGACATCTGTTGGAGCATAGACCATCGAGATTTAAGCGGAGGCTCAGTATAACATTCTTCGGGAAGTGATAGTAGTGGACGGCCAATCAGAAAGTGTCCAGGAGTGAGAAAGGACGCTCCTTCACTGGGGTCTGGCGAAACTTCGAAAATAGGACGACTGTTCAAAATGGCTTCTATCCGGATGAACAGAGTAGATAGCTCTTCAGCGGTGAGGGTGGTGTTGCCTACAGTGCGTCGCAATAACAACTTAGCGGATTTGACAGCGGCTTCCCAAAGTCCTCCAAAATGAGGGGCAGCCGGAGGGTTGAAATGCCAACTGATGCGTTGGTCAGCTAGCTTGCGTTCAATAAGTGAGCTAGAGCGGTCCAGAAACTTGTAGACATCGTTAAGTCGGTTAGCAGCGCCAGTAAAATTCGTGCCGTTATCGGAATAAATTTCTGAAGGTAAACCTCGTCTAGCGGTGAAGCGGTGTAATGCGGCGAGGAAGGCATCAGTAGATAAGTCGGTCACCAATTCCAAATGAACTGCTTTAGTAGTCATACATACAAATAAGCAGAGGTAAGCTTTCAATAGCTTGGAGGTGCGCAAATGGTTGGCCTTTGTGTCAAAAGGTCCAGCGAAATCTACTCCGACTCTATAGAAAGGTGGAGACGGCGTAACTCTTGATGAGGGCAAAGGTGCCATCATGGGCTGGCGTGGTTTAGTTTGCATGCGGAAACATCGAATGCACGCATGGATGCGTTGGCGAAGTAATGATCGCAGAGCTATGACCCAAAATTCACTGTTGATCAAGGCTTGAGTGGTACGCGGTCCGGCATGCAAGGCCAGCTTGTGATAATGGTCACAGATGAGGTCAACGTAATGATGGCGCTTTGGTAACAGAAGCGGGTGTTTAGAATCGTAACTAAGAGACGAATGATCAAGTCTACCGCCCACCCTGAGTAGACCATGGGCGTCGATAAATGGTGTTAGGCTACGTAAATGGTCGTTGACGCGTTTACCAGTTTGAAGCTTTTGCAGAGCTTCACTGAAGACAGAGGTTTGTACCAGTTTAACGCATACAGCTTTTGCGTTATCCAACTCCTGTACTGACAGCGGTCGTTGCGTAGGTTTAACTGAGGCTGCTTTGGCCTTATAGCGTGTGTTGTGATGATGGCCGATCGCCAGGCTCTTGTTGCGACAGTGATCGATGAATCGTAATACATACGCGAAGACATGATGAAGAGTAGTTAAGCTCGAATGTTGCTCAATGATTTCCATAAGACGGTTGGGCTCTTGCACAGCGGTACAATTAACCTTAGCCTCAACCTTTGTTTCCGTCTGATCCGGGTTAGTGCCTTTAGGCCTAGACAGATTCCAAGTGGTAGGACAATGTATTAGCCAAGGAGGTCCCTGCCACCAGAGCGGGTGTGTAGCAAGTTGATCAGGCAAACAACCGCGAGACGCGACGTCTGCGGGGTTATCAAGAGTCGAGACATGAAACCAATGATCCATGGAGGTGATTGACACAATCTCAGTGATGCGGTTAGCTACGAAAGTTTTCAATTGATGAGGCGGGGTCTGAACCCAATGAAGTACTATCTCAGAATCAGTAAAGAAGAGAGTGTTAGCGATTGGAATGAAATCAAGAGCTGGTTGAATTGATTTGTATAACTTAGCTAGCAGTACTGCGCCGCAAAGTTCCAAACGAGGTATGGTAAGTAATTTAACAGGGGCTACCTTACTTTTAGCTTTCAACAGGCTGACGTTGACGGACCCGTTAAGCTCAGATCTCAAATAGATAGAAGCAGCATAGCCTGCCTCAGAACCATCACAAAACCCAACGATGCGATGACTGGCTGATCGCGTGCCTACATGGCGAGGAATTTGAATATCGGACAAACAAGCGAAATGGACAAGGAAGCTGTCCCATTGATCGAGTAGAGGGGTTGGCAGAGGCTGGTCCCAGTCCAGTTTCTCCAACCACAAGCGTTTAAGAAAAGCCTTAATCCAAAAGGTAATAGGCGTTAAGAAGCCAAGCGGGTCAAAAGTGCGAGCGACGTAGGATAAGATGGTGCGTTTGGTAGGCACCAGCGTGAAAGTTTGAGTTTGATATGAGAACGAGTCTGACGCGGGGTTCCATTGCAAACCCAATATTTTAATTGCAGCGGATTCGTCCTGAAACAACAGCGGATTTTCCAAGTGAGAGGAAGGTAGCGTTGCGAGTAGCGAGGGTTCATTCGACGACCATTTTCTGAGTTCCAGGCCGGCGCGAGCGAAAATGTCAATAAGTTCTTGTATTAGCGTCTTAGCGGCCTCAGGCGTGTCGGCTCCAGCGACGACGTCATCTACGTAGGTCTGATGAAGGATTGCTTCGGAGGCTGTAGGATAGCGGGTTCCTTCATCCTTTACTAGTTGTTCAAGCGTTCGCAAAGCTAAGTAAGCGGAAGGGGTTAGGCCATAGGTGACCGTAGCAAGTTCATACTCAGTTAACGGAGATTGAGGTGAAGCACGGTAAAGTATGTGTTGGTAAGAACGATCCTCAGGTCGGACCAAAATTTGACGGTACATCATCTTGATGTCGGTGCAGACAGCGTAGGTATATAAACGGAAAGATATGATTAAATTAGCCAAGTCCTTTTGCAGTTTAGGACCGGATAACATTTGCTGATTCAGAGTGTTTGCGTGGCAATCTGGTGATGACGCGTTAAATACCACTCTAAGCTTAGTAGTAGAGCTGGTGGTCTTAAATACGCAATGGTGCGGAATAAGATAGTCAGAAGCCTTGAGGGCAGGGTACATGTGCCCGAGAGCGATATACTCGGCCATAAACTGATGATATTGTATGGCTACCTCAGGCTGGCGGCTTAAACGTCTTTCTAACGCATGATAACTCGCAAGAACAGTGTTACGGTTAGACTTAAGCGAGATAGCTTCCGGCTTAAATGGAAGTGCTACGATGTATCTTCCCGTTGCGTCACGATCAGTAGTGGTTGCGAACAGTTCCTCACACAGTTGATCTTCAGGGCTGAGGTGATTTGCTGGTGCGACTTCCTCAACTTCCCAAAAGCGTCTAAGGTTGTCATCGATTGACTTCAGAGTAGTGATGAATACACGTGGCTGCTGAGGCATGCTATAAGGTATGGGACCCATGATGACCCAACCTAACCTGGTGTTGAGTGCCGAGGGTTGTCCGTGGATAATATTACAAGGTCCGTTCACAAGTATCTGTGTGAAAATGTCAGCACCTAGAATGATGTCAACACCGGAAGGGGTGTCGAACTGAGGGTCAGCCAGCGGTAAGTGCTGATATTGAGCGCGTATGCAAGGCGCCAAAGCGGTAGATGGAAGCGGGTCAGTAATGCGGGGAAGCACAGCGGCTTCTGCGGTGAGCATGACACCTGGGTCATGTCTCGAGAAAATAAGCAAAGTGACGTACTCATGAATGCGGGTTGTCTTGGCTGCGACACCAATCAAAGAAAGATTTGATTTCCGAGCGGGTAAATTCAACATAGTGCTCGCATGTTTAGTTATGACAGAGATTTGACTGCCTGGATCTATAAGTGCTCTAAATGGAAGCGGTCGGCCAAATTGGTCCTGAATGATGACCTGCGCGGTGCCTAACAGGGCGAGAGAAGTTTCAATATTACAAGAAAGAGCATGCGGTAGCGATTGAGTAGCGAGGTCGGGTCTGGCTGTTGAACGAGGGTGTCGCGGTGAGACTAGTCATTGTTGTGCAGGAGAGTTGTCGTGTAACAATGTGTGGTGTGACTCTCCATAATGTTTACACTGTTTCATAGATTTACATTTGGACTGAAAGTGTGATCCAAGACAGTTAAAACAACGTCGTAATTTTACAATGGCACTTTTACGTTCGGACACAGTTAATTCCAGAAACGACTGGCAATTAAAAACATTATGGTTTGAGCCGCAATAATAACACATCCCAGTATGAGTGGTTGATATGTTGGCTTGAGCCATGTGAAGCGGTGGCAACCGATGTCGGAAAACTGAAAGCCTAGGCGCGTTCATAATTGGCGGCACATTTCCTTGTCTCCCTCCTGCAGACGGCCGTATGGGGCTTCGCATCATAGGTCTGGGCGCATAAGTGCGTGGTAGCATTTGAGACGTAGCCGTACTAACATAAGACGTCGACGGCTGGACCGTTGGACTATGTTCAGCTTCGAGGTTAGCTTCGACATGGCCAATATTTAAATTAGGGGCACCGCTGTTATTTGAGTCATTCAACGCAGAGACCATCACTCGAGGTTGCTGACCTAATCTTGAGTTAACTGCAGTCGCGGCAGAGGGTTGATTGAGCAGCTCCATTGCTCTAGCCTGCTCAGTGACGAAATCATTTAAAAGTCTGTACGTGGGCATTTGATTTGTTCCCAATCTGGTTTAAAAGTTAAGTCGAGTCTGTGCATCTAAGTTACCAACAGACATTTGAAAAAGTAAGAAGTCCGCTAAGTCGTCTAACTGGACAGCCTTTAGTGCGCATACAGCATTTGAATGTGCGGTTAAAAATCGGTTAAGTTCACTCTGAGACGCGTTCTTAATAGGCTTAAAGTCTTTAATGATTTGAAAATAATGATCGGCTAAACGGCGAGGGTTAGCATAACGATTGCGTAAGGCTTGATATGCGATATCATAATTATGCTCAGATATTGTAAGTCCCGTAACAATGGCTAAAGCGTCTCCTTTAAGCGCTGATTTTAAATACTGAAATTTCTGTATTGCATTAATATTGCTATTGCAATGCACCATTGAGTCAAACATTGTTATAAAGTCAATCCATTCATTACTATTGCCTGAAAAGCTAGGCATTGTAAGGTTAGGTAAGTGAGGCGAACTTGTGCCGGGGTTGACCTGCGAGGTTAACTTCACCTCGGTCTTAATAATGTTCGGATATTTAGCCAACATTGGCAAATACGTGTCCTGAAATTGCTTTTTAATTTTAAAGGCATTTTCAGCAAGATCGGCAACTTGACTGGCGAACGTTTTCTCTAATATCTCATAAGTTTCGATAAAATTAGATTGAATTCGTCGAATTTCCCGTGCGAGGCCTTCTGGTATTTCTTTATCGTTAAGCACATTTTTCACTTGTTCCAGCTCGCCTACAATATCTCTCAATTTAGACAAATAATACTCCGTATTAATTTCCATTTTAATAAATTTCAAAACCACAAACAATTGAAATTAAAAAAACCTCACTATAAGTTCAAACGCGATAATAAAGTGGACTGTATAAAATTTGTAAGTCGTAGCAAGCATAAACACTTCCTTGCTCGTAATCGTGCAACTATGAGCCACGTGGCTTATTGCGCAATGTGGCACCGGTAATTATCGTTACCATTTTCCTGTATCGATGTGACGCACATTTCTCCACGTCGCGGTAAGCACATGCTTACGTTAGTCACAGCTTTAAAAAATTTTAAAAATTTATAAATTTTTATCGCTGAAATAACTCAACAAATGTTTAATTTGGTTACAAAGGAACCACGTGGTCACTAATACGATTATCGTGAAATTTAAAGAAAAACCCTAGGTCACTGAAATAATTCAAATAATCCGGCCCAGTGGGGACCAATGTTTAATCCGCAGATCAAAGTTAGAATTAAAAACGCGAGGTGCGGTAAGCCCTATTGTTAACAAGGTTACTCTGGATTGCGTAATTTACGTTAATATTTAACATAGCAAGCTTAAGTACTGTTCTAAGCAAAATAGAATCATTTAACACTAAAAACGCAACGACACTGAATTTAATACAAATAAATTATAAATTGTTCATATTCCTTAACTACGCACTTACCATAGGTAAGAAGTGATGCGACGTTGGAATCGAGGTGAAGTCTCCACAGTACTGTGGTCGTCTCAGGCAGCGTAGAATTCTTGAAGGCGATCACGCAACTAAAAAACTCAATTGAAATATGAGTAAACGTAAAAGTTAAGCTTACCAAGCACTTACTTTATTGCCGCGAGTACACGCACTAAGATTGCGCAACCGGCGAAATCGGGCGACACTTTTACTAACACGGCGAAAATATACAGTTAAAATGTTCATTAAAATGTTCATTAAAAGTTCATTAACGCGGTCCGCACCTTAAGCACAATTAACGAACGAAAGCGGTACTTTAAATTGTCTGAAACAAAAGCCATGCGGAATAGGCTACGAGGTTTAACGTAGGACTGCACTATTCGAGGGTCAGAACGATTCTACTTGTGTTGAAGCGGAAATTAACGTAGAAAATAAGAAGGGAGTGGGGGTGCATAGAGTTCATCCAAGAAAATCAATAGTTTTCGGATATCGATTAGCGGGTCAGAGATCACGTGACCAATACGTCACGGTACAGCTGTTAGGTAGGTCAAAGCAAATTGAAACTTCGAGCGCTAACTCGAACAACTATATTTATATCGAATATATGATGAGTGTTTCCTTCTAGTCCTAAAAAAATTGAAGACTATATACATATATATATATATATGCAAGTAAATAGTGATGATAAATATAAATATTAGATGACGTCTTGTATAAAATCTCTCGTACTTAGTAATCCCACGTGCAATAATAGCAAAATGTATTACAGGTCAGGTATTACATAATTGCATAATAAAAGCGACTAGTCTCTGGTAATATACACAAGTATTTGTCTGTATCTGTAAGTAATAAACTCGGGAGAAAGTTTCGGCTTCCAGGGAATGATCCCAGCGTGAGGGCAATAACTCATCGTGGAGTTATGGGAAGGGTAAAATATTGCGGCCAATATTAAACGTTGCGGGAATCATGGCGGGAGAATCTGTGGAATCCAAACGCCCATAGCAATAAGTTCAACCCGTATTAGCGGGCGTTAGTTAGGGCGGGAATTTTTATAATATTAGTTTCCAGGCATAGCGTCTATCGATTGCAGCTTATATCGCGATCCTGGGCGTCAGGGTAGAGCTTGCCTTGTGTACACAAAACCTATCGAGGGTTGCTAGTCTTGGACTTGAATGTCTAAGTCTAATGATATGTAAGATAAAAGGCACGTAAATACAAGTAAAATATACACAAATGTTTTAAAGTCAATTCCTACTTAGGAATTATAAGTTTAGTTACTTTTATTAAATAATTATAGTTATTAAAAATAAAGTAACATAATCTATGTGTTGCAACAGCCTTTCTACCACATAGCCTATAATAAAAAATCAACTGTTTTATTATATCATATGTTATCACTTATTTCAAGACAAATGGGACGAAATAACTATATTGCAAACGTTGCCCCTTTTGTGAAACGTTTTTCTCCCATATAAAACTAAAATTAGTTCATTAAATTTAATTATTGAAATAATATTTGAAAAATTGTATTGCGCTCAAGTTAAAAAAATATATTTAAACTTGAGTGGATGAATAAAAAGTATTTAATTAACGATTGACAATTTAAACAAGTACGAGAGTGTCAACTAAGAGATTGAAAAGCTTTTCAAAAAATATGAAAAAAGTTAAACTTTGGGTTAACAATTTTGTTAGAAAGGTTGTATTTAAGGACCTGTATAATGCCGCTTAACCTTTGTTAAAATAATTAGCGACCCAGTTTCCCAACACCCCTCTGTGGCTAATTTAATAGGTTTTAGGTCATTTTAATGGGTAATGTAATGCAGTAATTAATTTGTCACTCTTGTGTTCCAACCGTAAAGTGTTTAACATGTGACAGCAGCTTGACGTCTAGGCGAGCCCCTTTGCTGGCGGAAGGACGACCAGTTTTGTTTACATTAGTTGTTTGTTGTCTCCCTCTACATAAGTATAAACAGAAGAGGCGTTAGTTGTGTCCATCGAATCGAGTCTGAGTATTACGTTAAGCCACCCCAGAGTGGGTCCGATTGCACTACTTGGAGATAGGGAAGACTTGGGTGTTCGGAAAGTTCTATTGGTTCCACGTAGTAATGGAAAAGCGGTCGATACTGTAGTGTCTGGTTGGAGGTTGTCTCATCCGAAGGGCAGGCCTGTCACCAATACAGGGCCTACAGGAAGGTCACGTTCTCACGGGATTTAGCCTCATATAAGACATTCAGGCGGGAGTTAAGAGCTTGTATTGGATTCGTGGTAGGGACGTGGATTCTATACACTTGATAGTAGATACTTTCCTATATGCGCGTCTATATTTGTGTAATTTTAGGATTTGGAGATTAGAGTAGAGAGATCAGGTACTATAACTCCAAACTCTTGTCCTTTTCACCATCTTTATTTCTTGTTACAACTTTTACACAAAACACAAGATACTGTTCATCGAATCGAAGGTACAGAAGGTCCTACTGGTCCCAAAGAATATTTGAAAAAGCGGGCGAAGTCTTAGTGTCTGGTTGGAGTATCGTAGCGTCCTAGGAAGGTCCGGTGAATAGCCCAGACCTAAAATTACGACATTTGGTAGCACGTATCAGGGGCTTGACGATAGTCACCCCGTCGGGAGCAACGAGTTTGAGTTTGTGTGGATTGACATCGAGCTACTAATTATCACCAGAAATAGCATTATTTATGTGTATTTTGGACAAAAAGTAAGAAGCACTCCCCGTCTCTACTTTCTTCTTATTTCACCACCTTTATCTTCTAAGATTTAGATAAACACACTGCCGAAGTTCACAGAGTTAAGTGAAGCTTCAAGATTGTCCAATATTTGCTGCAGTTCCCGCAAAATCTCCTCAATGTTCTACACTACTTCCTTCCCCTACAAGAGGGCGGGTCCAATAGAGAATAGGTATACAGGTACGTGACCCTACGCACTCCCTCACTTAATCTCCTCAATGTTCTACACTACTTCCTTCCCCTACAAGAGGGCGCGGTCCAATAGAGAATAGGTATACAGGTACGTGACTCTACGCACTCCCTCACTTAATCTCCTCAATGTTCTACACTACTTCCTTCCCCTACAAGAGGGCGCGGTCCAATAGAGAATAGGTATACAGGTACGTGACCCTACGCACTCCCTCACTTAATCTCCTCAATGTTCTACACTACTTCCTTCCCCTACAAGAGGGCGCGGTCCAATAGAGAATAGGTATACAGGTACGTGACCCTACGCACTCCCTCACTTAATCTCCTCAATGTTCTACACTACTTCCTTCCCCTACAAGAGGGCGCGGTCCAATAGAGAATAGGTATACAGGTACGTGACTCTACGCACTCCCTCACTTAATCTCCTCAATGTTCTACACTACTTCCTTCCCCTACAAGAGGGCGCGGTCCAATAGAGAATAGGTATACAGGTACGTGACCCTACGCACTCCCTCACTTAATCTCCTCAATGTTCTACACTACTTCCTTCCCCTACAAGAGGGCGCGGTCCAATAGAGAATAGGTATACAGGTACGTGACTCTACGCACTCCCTCACTTAATCTCCTCAATGTTCTACACTACTTCCTTCCCCTACAAGAGGGCGCGGTCCAATAGAGAATAGGTATACAGGTACGTGACCCTACGCACTCCCTCACTTAATCTCCTCAATGTTCTACACTACTTCCTTCCCCTACAAGAGGGCGCGGTCCAATAGAGAATAGGTATACAGGTACGTGACTCTACGCACTCCCTCACTTAATCTCCTCAATGTTCTACACTACTTCCTTCCCCTACAAGAGGGCGGGTCCAATAGAGAATAGGTATACAGGTACGTGACTCTACGCACTCCCTCACTTAATCTCCTCAATGTTCTACACTAATTCCTTCCCCTACAAGAGGGCGCGGTCCAATAGAGAATAGGTATACAGGTACGTGACTCTACGCACTCCCTCACTTAATCTCCTCA
>JBAIZL010000369.1:3577500-3587500 GCA_036971475.1 Prosapia bicincta
TATCGGGATAGTTGTTTAAATTTAAAATTCATAATTTATTACATTTATGTTATAAATTTTAATTCATAAAGTTTTAAATGAACGTAGGAAATATAGCTGAAGCCATAACAGTTCATTATATTGTATAATGATTTGAGCAACTGTGGCCTATGTTGTAATATTTAAAATAATAAACCCAATAACTTTATTTATTCACCTGATGTACATTTCAATTACAAGGTAACCATCTTCAGAAGTACTGAACAAAAAATTAATTTAATTTATTACCGGAAGAAGGAAATAGAAGATACATTAGTTTACCGTATGACATGAATGTTACAAGAGGATTGAACAGTATTTTTAATAAGTTTAATATTACAATCGCGTATAAAAGTTCAAATAATTTAGGAAGTTTGTTAGGGAATCCGAAAGATAAAATTCCTATGTTAGAAAAATCTTGTATATATCAAATAAATTGTGAAGATTGTAATCAAATTTATATAGGTCAGTCTAGGAGAAAAATTGTCACTAGATTTAAAGAACATATTCCCCATATTAAGTACTTCCGACCAGAAACATTTAGTGTAGCAGAACATATAATAGTCACAAACCATAGTTTAGATGTCAATAATATTAAGTTAATGAAAAATATTAATAACATAAGTTTTTAAATGTTTTTGAAAGTATATATATATATATATATATATATATATATATATATAAATGTAGACACAATAATTTAATGAATTGTGACAAAGGGCCTATTCCTAATTCAGTTTTATATTCTTTGATGGATTAAATTAAAAATCAGCTGATTTTAGGTGACAATGTTTAAGACAAAATGAGAATTAAATTTATAACATCAATATTGGTTTGCTATATATGTTTTATATATATACGTTTTAAATTAAATTAATTTTTTGTTCAGTACTTTTGAACATGGTTACCTTGTAATTGAAATGTACATCAGGTGAATAAATAAAGTTAATTTGTGGTTATTGGGTTTCTTATTTATAATATTATAGTTTATTATATAGTATAACTATACCTTAGCTACCGTAAGGGCGTTGGAAAATGATATAATATTCGTTAAACGGACTTACTTTCCAAACTAACATGCAACACACATTGCAGTAAGTGCATAACCTATGAATAATGCATACGTTATGCTATTGCATACGTTATGATTCTACGTAAGTTATTTATTTTGTCAAATACAAGCTGTTTCTGAATAGATAGATAATTTCCATTATGAAATTATTTAAACACAACCTAGATACAATCTTTAAGTAAACACGAAAACAGCTGTGATGAATACACAGCTTAACCGTGATAGTTTACAGTCGGAAATTTCCGGGATCAACTCATTGGCCGGACGTTTACACACTTTCATGTAAATTCCTATGTGATGGCGTCAAACCATACCGTAAAGTACACACACTACACTTCAAAAGCCACGTGTCGTATGAAGCAATTCATTGCTTGCTGAAAGCTTGTACAACAGTTTGTAATCATTCTCTGCATTTCCTTTACAGAACCATGATGGTTTAGCGTCCAAGTGTCCTCCTTTAATTATAATGAATGCTTGTAATCATTCTCTGCATTTCCTTTACAGAACCATGATGGTTTAGCGTCCAAGTTTCCTCCTTTAATTATAATGAATGCTTCTAATCATTCTCTGCATTTCCTTTACAGAACCATGATGGTTTAGCGTCCAAGTGTCCTCCTTTAATTATAATGAATGCTTGTAATCATTCTCTGCATTTCCTTTACAGAACCATGATGGTTTAGCGTCCAAGTGTCCTCCTTTAATTATAATGAATGCTTGTAATCATTCTCTGCATTTCCTTTACAGAACCATGATGGTTTAGCGTCCAAGTGTCCTCCTTTAATTATAATGAATGCTTGTAATCATTCTCTGCATTTCCTTTACAGAACCATGATGGTTTAGCGTCCAAGTGTCCTCCTTTAATTATAATGAATGCTTGTAATCATTCTCTGCATTTCCTTTACAGAACCATGATGGTTTAGCGTCCAAGTGTCCTCCTTTAATTATAATGAATGCTTGTAATCATTCTCTGCATTTCCTTTACAGAACCATGATGGTTTAGCGTCCAAGTGTCCTCCTTTAATTATAATGAATGCTTGTAATCATTCTCTGCATTTCCTTTACAGAACCATGATGGTTTAGCGTCCAAGTGTCCTCCTTTAATTATAATGAATGCTTGTAATCATTCTCTGCATTTCCTTTACAGAACCATGATGGTTTAGCGTCCAAGTGTCCTCCTTTAATTATAATGAATGCTTGTAATCATTCTCTGCATTTCCTTTACAGAACCATGATGGTTTAGCGTCCAAGTGTCCTCCTTTAATTATAATGAATGCTTGTAATCATTCTCTGCATTTCCTTTACAGAACCATGATGGTTTAGCGTCCAAGTGTCCTCCTTTAATTATAATGAATGCTTGTAATCATTCTCTGCATTTCCTTTACAGAACCATGATGGTTTAGCGTCCAAGTGTCCTCCTTTAATTATAATGAATGCTTGTAATCATTCTCTGCATTTCCTTTACAGAACCATGATGGTTTAGCGTCCAAGTGTCCTCCTTTAATTATAATGAATGCTTGTAATCATTCTCTGCATTTCCTTTACAGAACCATGATGGTTTAGCGTCCAAGTGTCCTCCTTTAATTATAATGAATGCTTGTAATCATTCTCTGCATTTCCTTTACAGAACCATGATGGTTTAGCGTCCAAGTGTCCTCCTTTAATTATAATGAATGCTTGTAATCATTCTCTGCATTTCCTTTACAGAACCATGATGGTTTAGCGTCCAAGTGTCCTCCTTTAATTATAATGAATGCTTGTAATCATTCTCTGCATTTCCTTTACAGAACCATGATGGTTTAGCGTCCAAGTGACCTCCTTTAATTATAATGAATGCTTGTAATCATTCTCTGCATTTCCTTTACAGAACCATGATGGTTTAGCGTCCAAGTGACCTCCTTTAATTATAATGAATGCTTGTAATCATTCTCTGCATTTCCTTTACAGAACCATGATGGTTTAGCGTCCAAGTGTCCTCCTTTAATTATAATGAATGCTTGTAATCATTCTCTGCATTTCCTTTACAGAACCATGATGGTTTAGCGTCCAAGTGTCCTCCTTTAATTATAATGAATGCTTGTAATCATTCTCTGCATTTCCTTTACAGAACCATGATGGTTTAGCGTCCAAGTGTCCTCCTTTAATTATAATGAATGCTTGTAATCATTCTCTGCATTTCCTTTACAGAACCATGATGGTTTAGCGTCCAAGTGTCCTCCTTTAATTATAATGAATGCTTGTAATCATTCTCTGTATTTCCTTTACAGAACCATGATGGTTTAGCGTCCAAGTGACCTCCTTTAATTATAATGAATGCTTGTAATCATTCTCTGCATTTCCTTTACAGAACCATGATGGTTTAGCGTCCAAGTGTCCTCCTTTAATTATAATGAATGCTTGTAATCATTCTCTGCATTTCCTTTACAGAACCATGATGGTTTAGCGTCCAAGTGTCCTCCTTTAATTATAATGAATGCTTGTAATCATTCTCTGCATTTCCTTTACAGAACCATGATGGTTTAGCGTCCAAGTGTCCTCCTTTAATTATAATGAATGCTTGTAATCATTCTCTGCATTTCCTTTACAGAACCATGATGGTTTAGCGTCCAAGTGTCCTCCTTTAATTATAATGAATGCTTGTAATCATTCTCTGCATTTCCTTTACAGAACCATGATGGTTTAGCGTCCAAGTGTCCTCCTTTAATTATAATGAATGCTTGTAATCATTCTCTGCATTTCCTTTACAGAACCATGATGGTTTAGCGTCCAAGTGTCCTCCTTTAATTATAATGAATGCTTGTAATCATTCTCTGCATTTCCTTTACAGAACCATGATGGTTTAGCGTCCAAGTGTCCTCCTTTAATTATAATGAATGCTTGTAATCATTCTCTGCATTTCCTTTACAGAACCATGATGGTTTAGCGTCCAAGTGTCCTCCTTTAATTATAATGAATGCTTGTAATCATTCTCTGCATTTCCTTTACAGAACCATGATGGTTTAGCGTCCAAGTGTCCTCCTTTAATTATAATGAATGCTTGTAATCATTCTCTGCATTTCCTTTACAGAACCATGATGGTTTAGCGTCCAAGTGTCCTCCTTTAATTATAATGAATGCTTGTAATCATTCTCTGCATTTCCTTTACAGAACCATGATGGTTTAGCGTCCAAGTGTCCTCCTTTAATTATAATGAATGCTTGTAATCATTCTCTGCATTTCCTTTACAGAACCATGATGGTTTAGCGTCCAAGTGTCCTCCTTTAATTATAATGAATGCTTGTAATCATTCTCTGCATTTCCTTTACAGAACCATGATGGTTTAGCGTCCAAGTGTCCTCCTTTAATTATAATGAATGCTTGTAATCATTCTCTGCATTTCCTTTACAGAACCATGATGGTTTAGCGTCCAAGTGTCCTCCTTTAATTATAATGAATGCTTGTAATCTTTCTCTGCATTTCCTTTACAGAACCATGATGGTTTAGCGTCCAAGTGTCCTCCTTTAATTATAATGAATGCTTGTAATCATTCTCTGCATTTCCTTTACAGAACCATGATGGTTTAGCGTCCAAGTGTCCTCCTTTAATTATAATGAATGCTTGTAATCATTCTCTGCATTTCCTTTACAGAACCATGATGGTTTAGCGTCCAAGTGTCCTCCTTTAATTATAATGAATGCTTGTAATCATTCTCTGCATTTCCTTTACAGAACCATGATGGTTTAGCGTCCAAGTGTCCTCCTTTAATTATAATGAATGCTTGTAATCATTCTCTGCATTTCCTTTACAGAACCATGATGGTTTAGCGTCCAAGTGTCCTCCTTTAATTATAATGAATGCTTGTAATCATTCTCTGCATTTCCTTTACAGAACCATGATGGTTTAGCGTCCAAGTGTCCTCCTTTAATTATAATGAATGCTTGTAATCATTCTCTGCATTTCCTTTACAGAACCATGATGGTTTAGCGTCCAAGTGTCCTCCTTTAATTATAATGAATGCTTGTAATCATTCTCTGCATTTCCTTTACAGAACCATGATGGTTTAGCGTCCAAGTGTCCTCCTTTCATTATAATGAATGCTTGTAATCATTCTCTGCATTTCCTTTACAGAACCATGATGGTTTAGCGTCCAAGTGTCCTCCTTTAATTATAATGAATGCTTGTAATCATTCTCTGCATTTCCTTTACAGAACCATGATGGTTTAGCGTCCAAGTGTCCTCCTTTAATTATAATGAATGCTTGTAATCATTCTCTGCATTTCCTTTACAGAACCATGATGGTTTAGCGTTCAAGTGTCCTCCTTTAATTATAATGAATGCTTGTAATCATTCTCTGCATTTCCTTTACAGAACCATGATGGTTTAACGTCCAAGTGTCCTCCTTTAATTATAATGAATGCTTGTAATCATTCTCTGCATTTCCTTTACAGAACCATGACGGTTTAGCGTCCAAGTGTCCTCCTTTCATTATAATGAATGCTTGTAATCATTCTCTGCATTTCCTTTACAGAACCATGATGGTTTAGCGTCCAAGTGTCCTCCTTTAATTATAATGAATGCTTGTAATCATTCTCTGCATTTCCTTTACAGAACCATGATGGTTTAGCGTCCAAGTGTCCTCCTTTAATTATAATGAATGCTTGTAATCATTCTCTGCATTTCCTTTACAGAACCATGATGGTTTAGCGTCCAAGTGTCCTCCTTTAATTATAATGAATGCTTGTAATCATTCTCTGCATTTCCTTTACAGAACCATGATGGTTTAGCGTCCGAGTGTCCTCCTTTAATTATAATGAATGCTTGTAATCATTCTCTGCATTTCCTTTACAGAACCATGATGGTTTAGCGTCCAAGTGTCCTCCTTTAATTATAATGAATGCTTGTAATCATTCTCTGCATTTCCTTTACAGAACCATGATGGTTTAGCGTCCAAGTGTCCTCCTTTAATTATAATAAATGCTTGTAATCATTCTCTGCATTTCCTTTACAGAACCATGATGGTTTAGCGTCCAAGTGTCCTCCTTTAATTATAATGAATGCTTGTAATCATTCTCTGCATTTCCTTTACAGAACCATGATGGTTTAGCGTCCAAGTGTCCTCCTTTAATTATAATGAATGCTTGTAATCATTCTCTGCATTTCCTTTACAGAACCATGATGGTTTAGCGTCCAAGTGTCCTCCTTTAATTATAATGAATGCTTGTAATCATTCTCTGCATTTCCTTTACAGAACCATGATGGTTTAGCGTCCAAGTGTCCTCCTTTAATTATAATGAATGCTTGTAATCATTCTCTGCATTTCCTTTACAGAACCATGATGGTTTAGCGTCCAAGTGTCCTCCTTTAATTATAATGAATGCTTGTAATCATTCTCTGCATTTCCTTTACAGAACCATGATGGTTTAGCGTCCAAGTGTCCTCCTTTAATTATAATGAATGCTTGTAATCATTCTCTGCATTTCCTTTACAGAACCATGATGGTTTAGCGTCCAAGTGTCCTCCTTTAATTATAATGAATGCTTGTAATCATTCTCTGCATTTCCTTTACAGAACCATGATGGTTTAGCGTCCAAGTGTCCTCCTTTAATTATAATGAATGCAGTTTACGACCTGAGCGTAGCATCTCGCTGTGGAGCAGCTTCAAAATCTCGTCCCATTCTCTGCATTTCCTTTACAGAACCATGATGGTTTAGCGTCCAAGTGTCCTCCTTTAATTATAATGAATGCTTGTAATCATTCTCTGCATTTCCTTTACAGAACCATGATGGTTTAGCGTCCAAGTGACCTCCTTTAATTATAATGAATGCTTGTAATCATTCTCTGCATTTCCTTTACAGAACCATGATGGTTTAGCGTCCAAGTGTCCTCCTTTCATTATAATGAATGCTTGTAATCATTCTCTGCATTTCCTTTACAGAACCATGATGGTTTAGCGTCCAAGTGTCCTCCTTTAATTATAATGAATGCTTGTAATCATTCTCTGCATTTCCTTTACAGAACCATGATGGTTTAGCGTCCAAGTGTCCTCCTTTAATTATAATGAATGCTTGTAATCATTCTCTGCATTTCCTTTACAGAACCATGATGGTTTAGCGTCCAAGTGTCCTCCTTTAATTATAATGAATGCTTGTAATCATTCTCTGCATTTCCTTTACAGAACCATGATGGTTTAGCGTCCAAGTGTCCTCCTTTAATTATAATGAATGCTTGTAATCATTCTCTGCATTTCCTTTACAGAACCATGATGGTTTAGCGTCCAAGTGTCCTCCTTTAATTATAATGAATGCTTGTAATCATTCTCTGCATTTCCTTTACAGAACCATGATGGTTTAGCGTCCAAGTGTCCTCCTTTAATTATAATGAATGCTTGTAATCATTCTCTGCATTTCCTTTACAGAACCATGATGGTTTAGCGTCCAAGTGTCCTCCTTTCATTATAATGAATGCTTGTAATCATTCTCTGTATTTCCTTTACAGAACCATGATGGTTTAGCGTCCAAGTGTCCTCCTTTAATTATAATGAATGCAGTTTACGACCTGAGCGTAGCATCTCGCTGTGGAGCAGCTTCAAAATCTCGTCCCATTCTTTGCTCTAACTTCAAACTTTTCACCACCTTACTATTATTATTAAATTCCTTCTATTAGCTCACACTCTCCTGATATATATCTTATACAAATTTTCAATCGTCAATAAAATACGTTTTTTCATCCAATCAAGTTCAAATACATCTTTTTTAACCTATAGTAAATGGCAATTGATGTTAGTACAGCTTTTCCCAAATATTGATTCAATATTTATAACATGATAATTTGTGGTGTCCAGCCGGATTTGAACTGTAAATTTTCATGTGTAAAATCTATCCCGCTTTCGCACTGTGCCAACGTTTTAAAAACTAGAAGTGTATTTTTCAAAGATGTATATGCATTTTCCCCCCCATCTGGTGGTCGTCGAAACCTCCATTGTACCTTAAACTGTTGCCATGGTTACCACCTAATATCATAATTAGTGCTCTAGGGTAACTAAAAGTTTTCCTTTTTATCCTCAGTAGGAATTTACTTTAAGTTTAAAAAAATTTTTTATTTCTAGTTACATGTTAAGTGGGTCCTAAGACTAAGTGCTATTTATATATTCATTATATATTCAACTTAAGATCATGTAACACCCCGGTTATTTTTAATGTGTTTAGTTAATTTAAAAAAGCTTTTTCAAACAAAATTATTACTTACACTTTAAAAAAGACTTACCGTGTCAGCTGTTTACATTGCTAATTGTATCTAACAATTTGAACTTAGAAGACTCCCTGTCTATCCAAATTGTTTTGAAAAAAAGATAGGTCACAATAAAGTTCAAGTTGAAATTTCCCAAAAAAGAATTTATTAAAGAATATTCTTTAAAAAATACTCCATAAAAATCTTGAACAAAATAATATTGTTAAAAAAAAGGATTACATGTTTTTCAAATTATTTCATTGGATATTATTAGGTTGAAAGCTTACGGGTAACCTTTGTATATTTACTGATGTTATCAATTTACTTTAAAAGAAAAAAATACGTTTTAAATCAGAACAGATAGAGACTCATAAAATGTCACGCTTGGTCAACAGAATTCCCGTTTACACTTTCAAAATAGAGGGATTTGATTGGTTTTTAGTTATTTGCATGTATCTCTACACAAAGCTGTTATATGTAATTTTTAGAAACAGTTTTTTTAAAATTTTAGGTTGATTTTAAGTTGACTAAAACAAAACAAATGTTAATGAAAGATGATAAATTATTGGAAAATATTTAATACGTTAAAATCAACAAACATAGATGATACGATACTTTTCTATGGGGTAAAATCAAATATTTATAATAAACAAAATGTCTAAAAAGTTGGACGCCTAATAAAGGGTCTATGGAAAATACTCAGAAAACCTTATTCCTAGCATCGCTTATGCAGGATACTACGAAAGTCCTTGTGCCAGTCCGAAAATAAATATCTATAAACTGTACTGTTTGAACCGCGAAGTGAGGGAGAGGTTGACGTGATTGCAGAACCTGACAGAATGGTACAATCTCATAGAACGAACTTTTTAGAAAAAACCATGAAAAACTTAAGCATAGTAAATTATAATGTTGAAAGTTTACAAGAAAGAGCAATAACCCTATAGATAAGAAATAATGGCTGAGGTTATAGTTCCGGGCAGCGGGTAGACACGTCTACTTCCTTAGTAGATCTTCTTCAGGTACGCAGCCCTGACGAAACGTTTATTCCCCCGCAGGGGGGTGCGGACTAGCCGCACCTACGAGGGGCTTGGCGTCCCTCGCGGTACCCCAGTCTAACACTACACCACTCACAACACACACACACACACACACACACACACACACACACACACACACACACACACACACACACACACACACACACACACACACACACACACACGCACACACGCACACACACACACCACACACACACACACACACACACACACACACACACACACACACACACACACATACACACACACACACCACACACACACACACACATATACACTTACATCTTCACTTAGGGAATTTGACTGGTCAGAACCGTTGCGCGTTGGGAGTGTTGAACATTTCAGAGCTTGACAAACTCTGGTCTGGGACGCTGATGTGAGCTTGCTCTGCCGAAGATGTATGCGCGGTTTCTGGTCTACCAGCCGCTTCGGTCCTTGGTCAGGGAATGTCCCCGATGCACAAGTGTCGGAGCTTGTGCACAGTATTACGAGTTTTCGACTGATGTCCATCCAGTCGAGCTAAGGAAAATACTCGTACTATAGGCTCCAGAGTTCTGGAGTTTGGAAATGATCGCAAGTGATCCAAGGGTGTACCCGTTCCTATAGTCTCGCCCTTAACGCCTGACACGATGGCTGGCTAAAAGCATTC
>JBAIZL010000369.1:3592500-3620000 GCA_036971475.1 Prosapia bicincta
TGCCAGGCGTTATGTATGTGCGAAGAGGAAGCACCAGCTTGACACGGCCAATATATTAGGACAGGGCTTGACAGGTTTGACACGTGTAAACTGAACGTACGTTAATAAGCCAGTTGCGCTAAACTTGGGAGTCAATATATCGCGGGCAACCTTGGGAAGCAATCAATTACACCGACAGCCATTGCCTCTGCCAGGCGTTATGTATGTGCGAAGAGGAAGCACCAGCTTGACACGGCCAATATATTAGGACAGGGCTTGACAGGTTTGACACGTGTAAACTGAACGTACATTAATAAGCCAGTTGCGCTAAACTTGGGAGTCAATATATCGCGGGCAACCTTGGGAAGCAATCAATTACACCGACAGCCATTGCCTCTGCCAGGCGTTATGTATGTGCGAAGAGGAAGCACCAGCTTGACACGGCCAATATATTAGGACAGGGTTTGACAGGTTTGACACGTGTAAACTGAACGTACATTAATAAGCCAGTTGCGCTAAACTTGGGAGTCAATATATCGCGGGCAACCTTGGGAAGCAATCAATTACACCGACAGCCATTGCCTCTGCCAGGCGTTATGTATGTGCGAAGAGGAAGCACCAGCTTGACACGGCCAATATATTAGGACAGGGCTTGACAGGTTTGACACGTGTAAACTGAACGTACATTAATAAGCCAGTTGCGCTAAACTTGGGAGTCAATATATCGCGGGCAACCTTGGGAAGCAATCAATTACACCGACAGCCATTGCCTCTGCCAGGCGTTATGTATGTGCGAAGAGGAAGCACCAGCTTGACACGGCCAATATATTAGGACAGGGCTTGACAGGTTTGACACGTGTAAACTGAACGTACATTAATAAGCCAGTTGCGCTAAACTTGGGAGTCAATATATCGCGGGCAACCTTGGGAAGCAATCAATTACACCGACAGCCATTGCCTCTGCCAGGCGTTATGTATGTGCGAAGAGGAAGCACCAGCTTGACACGGCCAATATATTAGGACAGGGCTTGACAGGTTTGACACGTGTAAACTGAACGTACGTTAATAAGCCAGTTGCGCTAAACTTGGGAGTCAATATATCGCGGGCAACCTTGGGAAGCAATCAATTACACCGACAGCCATTGCCTCTGCCAGGCGTTATGTATGTGCGAAGAGGAAGCACCAGCTTGACACGGCCAATATATTAGGACAGGGCTTGACAGGTTTGACACGTGTAAACTGAACGTACATTAATAAGCCAGTTGCGCTAAACTTGGGAGTCAATATATCGCGGGCAACCTTGGGAAGCAATCAATTACACCGACAGCCATTGCCTCTGCCAGGCGTTATGTATGTGCGAAGAGGAAGCACCAGCTTGACACGGCCAATATATTAGGACAGGGCTTGACAGGTTTGACACGTGTAAACTGAACGTACATTAATAAGCCAGTTGCGCTAAACATGGGAGTCAATATATCGCGGGCAACCTTGGGAAGCAATCAATTACACCGACAGCCATTGCATCTGTCAGGCGTTATGTATGTGCGAAGAGGAAGCACCAGCTTGACACGGCCAATATATTAGGACAGGGCTTGACAGGTTTGACACGTGTAAACTGAACGTACATTAATAAGCCAGTTGCGCTAAACTTGGGAGTCAATATATCGCGGGCAACCTTGGGAAGCATTCAATTACACCGACAGCCATTGCATCTGTCAGGCGTTATGTATGTGCGAAGAGGAAGCGTTACTCGTTGTTAATACGAAAAGGCTTGTTCTATTAAGAAAGCCAAATAGTTGCAGGCTATGGGTTCAATAGTTTGTGAATGGATTTTGTTTTAATATTTAGAACGTTGAAAGAATTTAAATATCTCATTCGGAAAAAATCCAGAAGCAAGTAACACAATTGCGAGGCGTTAGAAGTGAACTCAGATTAGCAGATGATGATGTTGTGTCGATTAAATGTACGTAAACATTTCTGTAACTGTTTTAGCGTCGTAGACATTCACTTTATAGTCTCGAGACTGATGAAGATCGAATAGCGCGATCGAATTCGTTTTGTCAAAGCAAGGTTTTCGCAAATTTACCTTAATTGTAATATTTTTTTATTCCAATTTCACTTGGACTACTAGCTTTTCCAACCCAAATCTCAAGTACCAAAAACGTCAATTGTATAAAATACTCAACAATGTTATACAGATCACCCGAAACTCACAAACTAACCAACGCATTCAGTAAATATAATTGCATAATATTCGGCTCCCCACATAACATTCTCAGTAAACAATTTAAACCCAACAATAACATAGACACTTACAACTCCGTCAGTGTTCTTGGCCCAGTTTTACATATTACAAATAGGTCATTTTACATACGCTACCAAAAAGACATAACAGCATTCATAAACAAAAACACCTAATACTTTCCCTGAACATTTTTTAACAGCAACTTCAGGTACATAACATCAAACATAGAAATTGTACAACAAAACAAAGAAAAACCATAAGGAACATACAAACATTTCTAACTACACCCGCCACACATGCTGAACATTCACTCTCCAAACTCTCTCTCTCTCTCTCTCTCTCTCTTTCTATATATATATATATATATATATATATATATATATATATATATATATATATATATAAACAAGAATACTTTTAATGAATATATTTATTCAAAGCTTTTACCCGATAAAATAGTATCAGCATCTTCAGAAAAATAATTATCTAATAAAATATGTTTACAAAATTAAATCTATTTTTGTTTAAATATAGACAAAGAAAAATGAACATTCTAACCAAAAAAACTAGATATATTAAAAATGAACAAAGATAGAAATAATGAAGTAATCTTACAACATCATAAGTTTAACCCCAATTTTGTTAATTTAACGAATATAAAATTCAGCCAAAATGAAATAAAAATTTTAGAAAACAATAATAAAGTCAACCTTAAAAAAGATATAAAAAGAAATATTGATACAATACTAATAGATACTGAATTGGCGATCAATAAATTAAAAGTAGAGGAACAAGAAAATATGCGAATAAAAACATCACATGAAATAATAAAGTTAATTAAAAATAACAAAACTAATCATACACACATAAAACAATACTCGCAAATTCATCAAAAAAGGTAGCACATATGATTTTATTTTGTAAAAATATTTTATTAGATAATTATTTTCTTGAAGATGCTATTACTATTTTATCGGCGAAAAGCTTTGATTAAATATATTCATTAAAAGTATTCTTGTTTTTGAATTATTTTTAATTTATTAACTATATTACAAGAAAACATATCACCATATTTAATTATATATATATATATATATATATATATATATATATATCAAAAATTAATAAACAATAATAAGCCTTAGCTTCAAGTAATTGTTTTTAACCTTGTGATGATACCTTATGTTGTGATAACCTTATGTTGTTCAAATGTTCATAAAGCTAGATAAATATTTGTAGCAAGATTTTATTATTGTTTAATAATTGTTATAATAATGCTACTGTGCTCTCTATTGGTTTTTGTACATAAAGTATTGTTATATATATATATATATTCACAAATATATACATTATATTTATATTTTTTAAATTAGGTTATTTTTTTATTATATTTTTAGGTTTAAAATAACGTTTGATAATTTACAATGCCTAAATAAAGCATCAGATTCTACTAAAAATGAAGGAATGGCTTTAAATAAAATTCGAATAGCGCATTTTGTATTTCGAGATGCAAGGAAGTGTACAACTGTACCAGTAGTGACGGATCAGCCGGTACAACCAAATATCTGATCGCTTATCTTTAAAGCGATCCAAAAATTCAATTAACTTTTTCAGATACAAATGGACTAAAAATATGGGCCCATAAAAACTGAATGTCCAGATTAGTTGAACTATTGTTCGATGTAAAACAACTTTATTAATAAAACTGGTTAATGACGTAGAGAGTGTTAGCTTTAACCTAATAAGGTTCTCTACCGGAACTGAAAAGATCTTAAGTTGGAAAATAATTCTGAAACTTACTCATATTCTCCTACCTTCTAATTACAGAATTTTATAGGTGAATACTGGTCTTAAAAGGTATTTCAGAGGTTATTAAATATTTCCTCACAGACAACTCAAAGAATAAACTAATTATTTTTCTCAATTGCATAAATTACTTGAAACTTTTATATTTTGAACATATATTTCATCATTCTAAAATGGTTATATTAAAATGAGTAAAATAACACAAACTAAACCATATATTTATAATCCTAATAAGTATTACTTAACAACCGTTTCGTATCTTAAAAAAATATTTCACAGCTGACAAACTAACTCACAAAATGGAGGTTCTATAGACGGAGCTATGTTATATATATATATATATATATATATATATATATATATATATATATATATATATATATATATATATATATATATATATATATATCTTATCAATTTATACTTCCTAACCTACAAAACTGACAAATATGTGAAAGGGAAAAAACTGTTACGTTTATTAGACTCAAAGTACGAAGCTGTATATATATATATATATATATATATATATATATATATAGCACGTGGTCCTATTGATAGGCGTTTCAGATATAAATATGTCCATCCTTACTACATACAGTATGCGCCAAAATAAACAGTACTGAAACTGAATCAGCTGGTTTTATTGATGCAAAACTATCACGAAGTGTACAAGTGTTGCGTAAGATTGAACGGATCTTATGTAAAACATGTTTAACCCGAGTCTAACCGATTTAGCTCGTGTGTTTGATGTAAATCAAATAAAATGATTAAAATAAAATCTTACAAGTGTTTCAGTACTGTTTTATTTCAGTGCACGCGGTATCACAACCCGCTCACTATTATTCTAAAATACAATCTAATATTGGGGCTTTAAAATGGTAAGAATATTTAGCAAAAAAGGAAATTACAAACTAGGATGTACTTTTGGTAATCAGTGGTAAGTCCTGATTATGCATTAAAATGTAAACATTATTTCTGTAAGTTGTAGGAAAAACATTCATTGTAATGACTTTTACAACTGCTACTCTAAACAAGACTATATATCTCGAGACTGTTTATATATTTCCCCGTGAGAGAGAAGTGATTTCATCAAAGCCTTTGTTCTGTAAGTTCCCTTCGAAACTTGTGTTCGAGTAGAATTTGAATTTTAAAGGCAATGGCGGATCTTTTGTTTTCGTCTCTCAGCATTTCCCAGCTGGAGATAACAAGATTACGTCTCGGAAAATTGGACAACATGACAATTTTTCTCTTTTATATTTAAGTTGGAAATATGCCTTTGCAAGACGTTTGTGACTCGAAAACATTTGTCTGGTTGCAGAATTTAAAATGTTTGCAATCTTAGTTGCAGCGAAAATGTTTATCTGACGTTACGTGGTTTATTTTAAATATTGTTTATAATAAATTCCTGGTAATCCTTAATTTAAAATATTTAATTACTTTGATTGTATTTATACTAGCGTTGATAAAGAGCTTGCCTTTAAAATGACTACAGAGATTATACAAATACTTTAGATTTTGGAGCTCAGCTGGGATTACACTGTTGCATAATTTGCCCTGACTTTCGTGAACAAGTTGTCAAGGATTTTGTGTGTAGCAATACAAGTAAAAAAATGTTGATTTTGGAGGAATAATTTTACTGGAAAATATAAAATAATTGAAATGAGATTATCAATATAAATATTAAATCAGACCCCCCCACACACAAACACACACGCAGACACGCGAGCGAGCACACACTCACACATAAACGTTTTAACGTATTTGTTGAAAGTAAATGAGAAATATAGATTTTTATTAAAGGGGTAAGAAGCTTCTAACTTGGTTGAAGACCAACACTCTCTTAGCAATGTATGTAAATAATTATGTTACCATCATACGAAGGTTAAAACCAAATGACCCTTTTCAGGCTTCAACATATCTGACGTGTTCAAATCTTAAAATCGTTATTATAAGGAAAAGAATAATAAATAAAGGGTTTGGACCTTTATATGATTGAAATGTTGTAACTAATTGCGTACATTTTTGGGTCTTTGGTATCGATAAAAACAATCCTGACTTTATAAGCAGCGAGTAATACATGGATAAAAGTATTTCTAACCGTATGTAACAAGCTAGGTAGTTTCAATTTAATATCCGTTATTCTAATTATTTGTATGCTAAGTGATTTCTTTCTTAAGCGACTTCTTGGAGTGTATCTAAGAAGCAGTAAAGGTCTCTCAGCAAATATTTTTAAATTCATAATGTCGTTACTAAAATGTCTAATATTTTGCAAGAAATATTCTCCTTAGAAACTCCTTCCAATAGAGAAAGTTGGACGAATCTTTTAAGCGGACGAAATGGTGATTGAAAAGTTTTAAAAACTTAAAATTTTTGTTTCAAAAGAAACAAATGTTTTACATGAAAAAGCCTAAAGTTGAGATGAAAATGTATTACTCTACTCAAGGCATACTTACCTTACGCCAAAAAGAAGTTATAATTTATAGATTATAAATTATCATACAAGTTGTTTGCATTTGAAAGTTTTATTTCTGAAACGCATACCTTACAGCATATACGTAACAACATATGATTTCACTTACCAGCTGATTTTGTGTTATATGTTATGTTGTAGAACAGGTGTTTTTACACGTAAATTATTGTAAAATAGTTTTAATTATTTATTAAATATACTAATTTATTTAAATTTTGATAGATCTCAATATAAATTTTTCAATATATTTAAAATAATAATAAGTTGAGTATTTTTAATCCAGTTTTTGAAAGGAAAAAAATTTTCGTCCCGTCTTTCGGCTGCTTGTTTTCAGCAGACATTTAATTAATGTTTTTCCCCCGCATTATGTTATTATTAACTACAGTATATTTTAGTCTGTACTAAATACATTCTTCAAATAAAGATGTAAAAATTGAATGAAAAATGTATAAATTTATATTTTGAGTGATTTTAGTTGAACATTTTACGAAGCTATAAGCTCTATTTTGATATCACTTCTATCGGGACTCCTCTGAGAGTCAGAACAAAATTTTAAAAAAATATATATTAATCACCTACTCCCCAATGCTCTCTCTCGTCGAACCATTCCTGCAAAGACTAGTGAGTTTGCGGGCATGGCACCTGCGTGATGCAATGGCTAAGAGGGAACGTCGCGTTAGGAATGTACCACAAGGTATCGTGGCACTTGCTGGTCTTGGAAGCTGCCACGCTCGAGTACCTAGGCCGGGAACGACACAGGTTTTCATGTTTGTCTCTTTGTTCCCTTTGCTAACCACGAGGAATACAATTTCCCTGTTACAGTAGTTTCCAATGAATGAAGAGATGGACGACGATGGACCTAAGGCAGGGGATTCTAAGGCCACTGGAGTACGAAACGTAGGCTTCTACAACCACAGTCTGCTGTCAGTGAGTGAGTTTGCAACAATAGCCTGAGAATCATTCAGAAAGAGCGAACTTGGAGGGTTTATAGTTTGCCTACCTCGAGAGAACCCTATAGATAGGCTCCTTCAACGTTAAGATTACGTGCCCAGCTGTAAAAAACTCGTCAAGTAAGGGCATCTCCCCCGGTGTTAGTGAATGAACTATCTGTACAGATGCCGGACTCTCTTGATTGGCGTAGCGAAGGCTTATGGTATTTCCTAAGCAAGCCCCCAAGCAGTTCTATGAATCTAGCCTCATGCTCTAAAGGGCCGTCATCGTCAAACCCTTGCCTATCCAACTGTAGATGGAAGGCCGTAAGTGTGATCTCTTCTCTGCATACTCCATTCTGCTGCAGAAGTGCTTTCCTCAGTTAGTGTTGGGGTCTGAGGATTCAAGCAGTTCCATGAATCTAGCCTCATTCTCTAAAGGGCCGTCATCGTCAAACCCTTACCTATCCAAGTGTAGATGGAAGGCCGTAAGTGTGATCTCTCCTCTGGATACTATATATTGCTGCAGATGTTCCTCCCTCAGCTACTGCTGGAGTCTCGGATTCAAGCAGGACCATGTTGGCTAATATTGTCGTGTTTTATTTCCAATCATCTAATATTCCCGCTTCTAAATGTACTGAACTTAATGATTCAGTTCAGTAACTGACGTTAATGAACTGGGGTTATAACGGATAAACTCTATTTCTCCATTAATTGCTTAGTCCAAATATGCTATAAACTTCAATGTATACTTTGTTGCTGTAGTCATCCTGAATCATTGACGCGCGGATGCACAGTTAGACGGAGGGAGCTTGCCAAAGGGTGCGTGCCACGGTCGGGGTGGGTTCTGGGAGCTGAGACCCTGAGCCCAACGGGCCTGAAAAAATGTCGTTGATTCAGTTTAACACCCCATATGTTTTCTTTAATCATGTGCATTTAGTTTATTTTTATTCTATGCTTTATTATATTTAAAAGTTATAATTTTTTGTTGGTTTACTGACATACATTTTGTATGTCAGAAACGTATTTATTGTTGACATGTAACACGTTGATTAAATACGCTTCCCACTCGAGCAATGATATCGGTGTAAACGCTCTGTTTGCAAAGCTTCAATTGACTTAATTCGTGCATTTGCTATTCACTCTTTAGCTTTGAGGAGCGGCTAAACGTCCTAAGAAGCTCATGACAAGGGCTTTCAATGAAAACTAACTTACATTAAGGACCCGCTAGTAATGGGACTCTCGAGAGCGGTGCGTAAAGTCCTGCTCAGGAGCTTTGATAGCGTCCGTAATGTATTTAAATTGTATTCTACCTTGATGCAAAGTAGTTTTCTAATTACATGTATGCGTCGTCGAATCGGTGGTTTAAGTATAAATGCAAATAAGAGAAAACAATTTAACAAAAGCAGTGCCATTGTTACGTCATAAAACTATTATTTTGGTGGAGAACATAAGGTATACTCGTTGCAATCAAATAATTAAAAATATAAACATATATGACATTTTAGTGTTATATGGGAAAATATATGATTGCATAAAACAGATCTTTTTATGTTTTAGGTTATGTGGTAGAAGAGCTGTTTTAACGCTTAGGTTATGTTCATTGTGTTTGTAGTTTATATATATATATATATATATATATATATATATATATATATATATATATATATATATATAAATGAATGTATGTATGTATGTATGATCCTAATGCGTTACTAAACCATCGATCCGATTACCATGAAACTTTGGGAAATTGTTGAGTACATTCCTGGGAAGGTTTCTGGCGACATTGCAATTTTTTCCAACATGTAATTTTTAAGGGCCAAAATAGCATAAAAATTGATTTTCTATCTTATCTTGAAACCTTTCATTGGATTCATTCTAAACTTTGGTTGCTAGGCAACGCTCAACAATCTAAAATTATTTTCCAACACATTTGAAACAATATACAAATTATTTTGTATATCCGAGCGCACTTCAATAAATAAGATTCAATCAAGAACTTTTATTGCAACACTTTTATCGATCGACTGCTATAAGTTCCGCTATTATTATGTTAATAAAATACTAAATTAAGTTTAGCTAATGTTAACACGCCATTCATTTACTTATAGGCGGTACGAAGTTCAGCTAGTTATTTAATGTAAAGTAAGAAAAATATAATTATTGTCGGCCTGAGTAGGAACCTGCTTTAAAATATATTTGTTTATATTAGATGCGTAATTAATGTTTTAAATATATCCTTTTAATGCTATATAAATTTGAGATAATTATTTTGTGAAAAATTAAATATTTATTTTTAAATCATGTTGCTGTTCATGACGAGCTGGTTGTTAATTACTTATTACGCTTTAGCTATTACTTGCGACCAGACGTTTTGTTAACTAAAAGTTGTTAAATTGTTAACTTACACTTGGAGGAAACGTTTTCCTCTTACGACTTTTTCAGCCCTCTCCTGAGAGGTTAAGTTAACAAATTAACAACCTTTAGTTAACAAAACGTCTGGTCGCAAGTAATATCAAAAGTGTAATAAGTAATTAATTTTTCTATTCATTCTCTTTGTGTCCTTACAGATTTTTTAAATTAATAAACTGATTGTCTACTGGAAAAATGGTTTTGATAAATAGCATTGCCGTTTCTGTCGACAAGAGAAAACGAAATTAGAGCACAGATCACTGTGATGGATTGCTATGTATAACAATAAATCCCCAGTAGTTTCTAATAATCTGTGAGTGTACTTAATTAAGATTTAGAAATACAATAATGATGGGAGACTCCATTAAGACTGCTTAGGCTGGAGCTGTCCTTCTCAAGCCCTACAGTATTGGAGAGAGTCGGTTGAGTATTCTAGAGGAGGCGGCACTTGACTACCAAATTAGCCTAAAGTGCCTGAGCCTTATCCCCTTAGGGGTAAAGACGTCCTGTTTGCGATTTCTGCCTTGAGGGCAACATCTGGTAAACATAAGTAACTAAGGTCAAACTTAGGGTTGTAACGGGTCATTGTCGGGGACGCTTTAAAATGGTCTGAAATTTTAAATTTCCTGAATTTTTATTTTAGGGGTTTCAAAGTATAAAAAATAACAAATAAGGATAGGTCAATTCTAAGATATAAAGTCAAAATAAAATTTGTTTTAAATACTTGTATAAGATTTTTTGTAACTAATAAACAAAATTCGATAGTAGCAAGGTAGCTAAAATATTCTTAGCTTCTGTAAACCTAGGGATAAATATTTGTTAGTCACATACGACCAGAAACTCTTACCCTGCCCAATGTAGCTCTAATTAAGAGGCAGGAAGTTTGAAAATCTATGAAACAAATAAGGTTGGACTATGTGAACCTACAAATTAGATTTATTCTTCATTTCATTTATAATTCGATTTTGAAACCTATTAGAAAATAGAATGGTCTATTTGTGGACAGAATAAATAGAAATAATTTTACTGTGGGCAAAATAAGTTTATTCTACACCTCAAGCAAAGTTTGATTATGTTAATGGATTATACGATTGATTAGATCCTTATCTATATTTTTAATGACAAGGTCACATGATCATTGGGTGTAACCACGAGCATAAATGTAAAATTTATATATAAGCCTCATTACAGTTTTACACTGTTAAGATGTAAAGCTGACCATCAAAATATGCAAAGGATCTAATATAATAATATCTTAGAATGCAGTTACTATTTAAAAAATATTGTATTGTGATCCTAGGTTTATTGTTAAATCTTGTTGTTACTGCGCCGTTCCTGTCGAAGGTATGCAAACCAAGTGGAAATTGAAGCTCTGAGCATTTCTGTAGTGCTGCTGTGTTCAGAGCTACAAAACATTTCCTCAGGCCTTCGATCATGATTTCCGGTGTCTTTCCAATGATCTTGTACCTTTCCCCCTGTTAGTAGTTCCTTTCGTCTCTCATCACAAATATTGAATCTTTCTCGTTGTTCTTCGTTGGTGACCCTTTATATTTATGTAATCCAGAGCATTCGTCTCTCTCTCTCTCTCTCTCTCTCTATCTCTCTCTCTCTTTCTCTCTCTCTCTCTCTCTCTCTCTCTCTCTCTATATATATATATATATATATATATATATATATAAATGACCATTTAAACTCTGAGCTTAGATAGTGTAATAATAATTTCATAATCATAAACGTAATCCTCGCTTGTTCAACCCCTGATAATATTTCCTTTTTCGGGTTTATGATACCATGATGTTCTTCCACTGTTTATGCTATCTAGACGTCATCATCAACGTACTTGACGTGGTTTATCATAGTTACGTTTTGCGCCTCGTCTAATGTTTCTTTAAATCTAGATTCCTAAAGCAGGTTAAACAGAAGGGAAGGTAAGGCGCAACCCTGACATCTCCCCACACGACATAACCTCTGAGTCCTGTTTCAACTCTCTTATTGATAAATGTAAAATATGTAATAAATTGCTACTGTGCTGATTCAGGAATAACTCTGTAGGAAATTATTATAAATTGAACACACTTTGACAAGTTATATAGTTTCTATCTGGCGTGATACCTCACGTGACATCGTTTTATATAAATCTTTATAATTGTTCTACTTAGTTCCTAACTTGGTCTCCACGAGCGCTCATAGCAATAGTTACGTCATCACATCCAAGTTTAAACAAATTCACACCTGACTATTCGTTAAAACACCTAGAAAAATTAGGTTTGACGCGGTTGATTCTAATACTGATATATACTGTATTGCTGTAACACGCTAAATAATGTTTGGCAATAATTCTGCATGTTGAATACATTTAGTTTTATTTTAACTAACGTAAAATAGTCTGATTATTAAAAACTTTGTATCTAAAAATGTTATTAGACAGCTTTAGGTTAAGAGCTATGCTAAAAACTGGTAAGCAATGAAACCGATCCATTTTGAATGAATAAAGGTGGGGTTCTGTTACTTTAGCGTGAGAATCTCTATGTCGCCGGCCATTCCTATTCAGCTTTGATAGAAGACGGGCTGCGTGGGTTGTAAATTGACATTTCTTTACCTTAGACGGCTTAATTAAAACCTTTAATAACTTAGTACTCAAAATTTAATAAAAAGTAAAAAGGTTTTGCATTTATAGTTTTCAAAAATTAATTATTTTAAAAGCGTGAAGCCGATTAATGTTTCGAATTTGTAAATAGGGCAAGTTTAAGTGGTTGCCAAGGTATGTTATAAATTTAACATTTTAAGAAGTAATCAAACAGAAACAAATCAGTAAATATACTAAAGTATGCGTCTTGACATAATGTCTAATAATTTGTAAGGATCTAAACCTTAATTTGTAGAGAGTGTGAAGTCTTGTAAAGTTTAAAGTCGTAATTTCAACACGTTTTCAAGTGTAAATTTTACCATTGTTAAATTAAATCTTTTTTGAAAACTCAAATGAAAACTTTATTATAACCTATCTTTTTTTTAGAACAATTTGGATAGACAGCAAATCTGCCTGAGTGAAATCGTTAGATACAATTCTTCGTGTAGACAATAGATCCGGCAAGAGTTTTGAAGTGTAAATAATAATTTGTTGTTAAAAACGGATTTTATAATTAAATAACGCAAATAAAATCCAAAAGGGAACTACATTGTAAGATAAGTTTAAAAACGGAATTAAGTCAGCTCCACATTTAAGGTTACAAAATTGTAAACACTTCACAGTAATGATTGAATAAAAACAACTAATTCTGAATGGTTACATTCGGCCCCTGTCAGCTCGAGAATAGTGGTATATTGGGGCTTCAAATTGCCTCCATCGATTACACTTAATTATATACTGATTATTCTGCAATCAGTTCTGATTGAATGGCCCATTGCATAGCATCAACACTATGACAATGGTACAAGTGGCATTGGCACTGCAAACAGCTGCTTATGTAGATGCCATCTTGGTTTTACACTTTCAAAGTCATAATACATTTCTATTTTAAAACTATTTGTGTGATCGAGTTTTCTTTTTGTTGAGCATGATTAATTGTTGTCGACCATCACGTGTAGCGGGAAACTCATCAGGTTTTACCTTAGAAAACAGTTAAAATATGATTCTATGCAACAGCTGATTTTATTAATAAACTTCTTGAGCACTATGGAGTAATCTACTTACCAACATATCCTATATTAACATTAAACATATTTTTATTACGACCTCTTTGAATCACTTCCATTAAATAGTGTATGCGCCTATGTCTTACAGTGCCACTGGCTAATGCTTTACGCTTTTAAAACATGTAGCCTATACTTACCAACATATCCGATATCAAGATTTTAAGCTACTTTCGACTTAATCTATTACAGAACCTTATTTGCATCTCGTTCGCAAAATTTACAACAAAACGTGTCACACACGGGCAGGGTAACAAAGCGTGAATCCAATTCATGAGATTTGATTGAGCTCAGAGTTATGTGTTCAGCCTGACGCACATCCTTAGGTGTTGACCATTTGGCCGGTTGTAAAGCTTTTAGTGGTCGTTGTGTGTTCCGTTGTTAACGGTGACAAGAAAATCAGAATTATTCTAGGACTCGGGTTTTATTGTCATATTACGATTATTGCATGTCTTCGAAACAGAGGCTTAATCTTTTATAGCTAATATCGACATAGATACGGAAGATTGAACAAACAAATTTGTTTTGCCATCTGCAAAATGCAGATGTCATCTGGTTTACTTTTGCATCTTTGTATAACATTAAAGTTTATTAATAATATAACCGAATCTGCGTGTTTTAAAAGGGCGTCGGAAAACAGAAAAAACACTCTAAAACTATTATTTTGCCTTTTTTGTCTTCTTGTGATATTTTTAATTTAGAATATTTTTTCTGACAAGTTTAGCACTAAATGTTTATTTTTGTTGGTTTTAGAGAGGGAATATTGTTCGTGAAAATTTATAAAATTACGCCCTTCCATAATAAATTCAGGTTAAGTCGTTTGTGAAATGTTACTAAAATAAAACTTCCAGGTAAAATATTATAGCTAGCATCTTCTATTGAATATTTGATTTATTTTATTTAGATTTTTAAATATTACAAAAAGAATAAACTTAGAAATACATTTTAATTTATAATAATTATAATTCGTATCCAATATAATTAGGAATGAAAATTCTTGAGATACTCATTTTAATTTCTGTTAGGAATATTTCTATATTTGAGTACAGTATTCTACCTTTCCTAACGTTACGATATTTTACTCTGTTGTCGCGTCGTTAACGGAGTAGAATATTGTAACGTTAGGAACGGCAGTAAACTCTACTCAAATATAAATAATTAAAATTAGTTTTAACCTTGACTCAAGATTCGTTTTCACTCCTGAAATTTATGAGTTTTACAAAATATAGAACTCAGTTTGTGAGTAAAGATAGTTACTCAATATTACGGAGCAACAGCTCACATCCAATACAGAGAGCGTTTTAGTGATAAAGTTATATTACAGTAACTCTAACTAAACTCTATACGTTGAAGGTTAGAACTTAGGTAGTTACAGTGACTAACATAAATGCTGTCATTGCTGATTTATTTACGAGAACGTAAATAATTAATAAATGTATTGATTATTAAATCTTTTATGAATTCTCTATATTATTATTATAATCTAATTTTACCTTTATGTTTTAACTCTACGAGAAAGTTATATAAATTATTAAAAATATCTCGTAGTAACACTTTACAAGAGAAAGTTAAACGAGAAGTACATTAAAACATACATAGAGAGTATATAGTTAGTAGACATAAGTTAGAAACTGAGAAGTAAGTGACACAAATAAGGTAAAAGTAAAATGATAATAAAAAACAATAAGATAATAAACACTACAGTAGTTTTACTCATCCAAACTTTGGTAATATGTTTAGAAAAAGAAACAAACATCTATAGTAGATAATTTAAAAAGAAAAACATTAAATGTAAAAGAGAAAAAATAAATGATAAGAATATTGCTTAGGTACTAGTAAAGTAAAGGATAGCACATTGTGTGATGGTCTGGCGTTAGAGTTCGGCCCTACGTATTGTAAGATCGGAACATAAGAAGGTGCAAGTTGATATGATCAACACGAGACACATCGCCGAGTTCATAAAGTGGCAGAGTAAAATAAGGGAAAAGAAAATTGCATTCCCACAAACGTGAAGCAAACAGTTTTACATTGCTCTAAAGTATCAATGTCTGATGTTTTTGTCACGGTCTGTAGAAGTGTTCTCATTTGCTTGTGTGTTAAATCTAAGCGCCATATTTTTATAATTAATTATGTTCCAATAAATACAAAACTCAATCGGTTACAAAGTTTAGAGATATGTTTATCACAATAATACACAGTTTTAACAAAATATTATGCTTTGACGGTTGTAAAAGCTCGTCTTTTCCTTCACGTTTTTACTATATACGTTTACCTTTATGTTTACACTGCACCACGCTAATATACAGGAATATGTAATGCAAACACTCGCTTACAGTAATGCTTAGCTTTCGACTAACCTGACAAGTACGTTACAACAATAAACTTCATCCAAAACACAGAGTAACACCTTTCTTAAATCCAATTACAAAATAACATACTTAAACACAACTATATTATTATACTATATGGTACTATATATACTATAGAATAATACTATACTATAAGTATAGTATATACTTATACTGTATATAGTATATACTATTATATATATAATATAATGTAAATGTTATATATAATAAAATGGGGCATCAAAAATAATCATATAAAATTTACACGAATATAACATTCGATTATTATTTTACTTTTTCGTACACACACACTCACACACACACACACACACACACACACACACACACACACACACACACACACACACACACACACACACACACACACACACACACATACACACACACACACACACACACACACACACACACACACACACAGACACACACACACACACACACACACACACACACACACACACACACACACACACACACTCACACACACACACACACGCGCGCACACGCACAGACACACAGACACACACACACACACACTCACACACAGACACACACACACACACACACACACACACACACACAGACACACACACGCCTATGTACCTGTATAGTTATATATTTGACTCTGCAACGCTGTTTAATTGTATTCACTTATCACATACACTTATACTTAAACAATAATCTGACTTGATGTTTACATTTGTGAGTCGAATTTCGAGAACCTTCCATCGACACATCTTTGAATCTAGTTGTCGACGAGAATAGTGGATATAATCGGAATTTATGTAACGTACATGCCTCTTTCCCAATGAGTTAACTTTGTACTTTGGCGCTGCGCTCTGCGGTGTCATTAACTACCCTCCTGCTTACATAGATAGTAGCTATGCCGATAGTGTTTCCTAGTAAAAGCTTTAAAAACGTCAATAGTCACGGTACAAAATTACAGCTAAAAATATTTAATTTTTAATTGTTTAATCTTAAATATATATATATATATTTAAATTTAAAGATAAATCACTAACATTAAACATTAAAATAAAATATGTATAAAAGAATGAATCACTTACACTTTAATTCAAATACCAAGCATGTATATGTACCAAGTAAGATTCTTGTTAAAGTACAATAAAGTTTAAGTGATAAGTGAATACATGAAGCAATTGTTGCAAAGTTAAAATATATATATATAAGTTAAGAATTAAGATTTACCAATATATGTCGATGATATTTAGTAACAATTGTGTTAATATTTAGATAATGTATGTTGCTAGGTTATAAATAAATATTATAATATATTTCCTTTATTATATACAATTTATGTTTGAGTAATAATTTATAATAATGATATGATAATAGTCTTATAATAAAATATATTAACTATTTCATTTTATTGTAAAATAAGTACAAAATATCATTTTACGCAGGGCTAGATGCTAATTTTAAATTTCCTGGAATTTTAGAAACAAACATTTGTTTTAATGCGCAATATATTTTGTGTAATTTTAATTGCAGAAGAAACTAAATAAAACATGTGTTTTGTTTGTTTTATTCTATTTTGCCTAAATTTGTTCAGCGATTGAAGCGAATCCTCTGAACTGTACTTGATATGGGTTCATGGTTTCTATTCTCCATGGCAATGGGCGAAATGGCTATCTTCGAACTTAATTAACTTTATTAGGTCTATATGGGGGCCACGAGAGCTAGCGGGCGGATTTATGAGTTTTATCATTTATTGCTCACAAATTTAGATTTAACATTCAGGCTACTACATAATCTGATTCTGTGTTTGTAATATTTGCCTAATAGAGTTAAGTTCAGCTCTGGACACATTCAAATAGATTAAACACGTTTGCATTAACGTTCAACTAACCGAATGACTCGCATCAGCGTTGTCTAGTTGCGGAACGGACGTGTCACATGGTTTAACAAATTTTATCTATATATAGCTGTGATATATGAAACACCGTAACCACTGCTGGATTTCATTTATCTTCTACTCTTTGTTGTATTAAAAACGCGCCGTTCAATTATCGAAGTGATCTCTAATAAGATTTCCTCCAGGTTCCTTGAAGAACAAGAAGCTTTGGCTTCGGGCCAACAAGTTATTCTCTCCGACTTGGAATTAATTTCGACGACAAAACCTTTTTGTCTCTACTTATTTCATTGCCACTTTTCTATGAAACTTTTTGGCCTTGACCTCGACACTAGAACAGTATGTCTCCTCACATGTGTCTACATTAACATAGTACGAATTTTGAAATAATTGCTGACGTCACATTATAGGCATATAATAATCATTATTCTGTATATTCTATCAGAATGGATCTCGTCTGTATTTGAGATCTCGACACGGCGGTTCGGTGACAGAGCTTGCTCTCGTGAGTCACAGTGCCAAGTTTCTCTGCGTTGTGATGTTTAGTTCAATCTGTGCGCTGTGTTTTATGATCGTCTGTGAACCTTCATTTGCAAACTTTGAGACATCGCGGCACGGGACTACTTTTGACTACGAACTCGGATTAAATTTAGTTTTAAGTTTGGTAAGTCGCTTTCTAAAAATTTTGAAATGCTTTTAATATTTCTTAAATTTATCGGTTTATTGAAAAAGGTTCTGAATTTCTATTAAAAATTGGAATAATTTTTCATTCTTTTATTAAAAGAAGAGTAGTGTAATATATTATAATAAACGTATTAGAAAATACCCAATAGCACAAAAGTATTAAAAAATACTAAAACTATTATTACAAGTTAGAACTTAAGAGTTAATCTTAATTAAACCATTATTAACGTTTCGTTGAGCATGTCATCATCAGAGGGTTCTATTACAAAATCACAATCTATAATACATAGACTGACCTAGTCTAGTTTGTAAATAATTGTATTCTACATTGTAATTTTATAATAGGACCCTCTGATGATGACGACACGGTCATCGAAATGTACACAAGGCTTTAATTTTATGCAACTTGTAATCATAGTTATTTTTAATTATGTTTGTGGTATTTATGTTTTGCCAATAGTTTTGTTGCTTTAAATTCAGAATACATTTATAAGCTAATGTTTGTTTGTATTCTAATTTAACGTGTAACTTAATCAAATCTCCTCCGATCGGAAACACTGTGTTAGCGGAAGTAGCCATTGTTTAGCAAAAAGATGGAGAAGCTGAGTGTAAGTGGAAGAGGCTGTCCACAGATGGGTAAGGTATGCATAGATATAACTAATTGCGCAATAGAGACCAAAGGGTTTGTAGAAGTATCACGCAACGAATACCCTCGAGGGTTGAGACAGATGAAGATATTAGAGAGGCCCACCTCCACGATGATGATAAGACGGCAAACAGGACTAAAGGAAAGGCAGTGCCAGACGAAGAGATATTAGATAGGTCCAACCTGCAGGATGATGATGATGGGACGGCAAACAAGACTAAAGGAAAGGCAGTGCCAGACGAAGAGATATTAGAGAGGTCCAACCTCCACGATGATAATGCGACGGCAAACAAGACTAAAGGAAAGGCAGTGCCAGACGAAGAGATATTAGATAGGTCACACCTGCAGGATGATGATGGGACGGCAAACAAGACTAAAGGAAAGGCAGTGCCAGACGAAGAGATATTAGATAGGCCCAACATGCAGGATGATAATGCGATGGCAAACAAGACTAAAGGAAAGGCAGTGCCAGACGAAGAGATATTAGTTAGGTCCAACCTGCAGGATGATGATGATGGGACGGCAAACAAGACTAAAGGAAAGGCAGTGCCAGACGAAGAGATATTAGTTAGGTCCAACCTGCAGGATGATGATGATGGGACGGCAAACAAGACTAAAGGAAAGGTAGTGCCAGACGAAGAGATATTAGATAGGTCCAACCTGCAGGATGATGATGATGGGACGGCAAGCAAGACTAAAGGAAAGGCAGTGCCAGACGAAGAGATATATTAGATAGGTCCAACCTGCAGGATGATGATGATGGGACGGCAAACAAGACTAAAGGAAAGGCAGTGCCAGACGAAGAGATATTAGAGAGGCCCAACCTGCACGATGATAATGCGACGGCAAACAGGAGTAAAGGAAAGGCAGTGCCAGACGGAGAGATATTAGAGAGGCCCAACATGCAGGATGATAATGCGACGGCAAACAAGACTAAAGGAAAGGCAGTGCCAGACGAAGAGATATTAGATAGGTCCAACCTGCAGGATGATGATGATGGGACGGCAAACAAGATTAAAGGAAAGGCAGTGCCAGACGAAGAGATATTAGATAGGTCCAACCTGCAGGATGATGATGATGGGACGGCAAACAAGACTAAAGGAAAGGCAGTGGCAGACGAAGAGATATTAGATAGGTCCAACCTGCAGGATGATAATGCGACGGCAAACAGGAGTAAAGGAAAGGCAGTGCCAGACGAAGAGGTATTAGATAGGTCCAACCTGCAGGATGATGATGGGACGGCTAACAGGAGTAAAGGAAAGGCAGTGCCAGACGGAGAGATATTAGATAGGTCCAACCTGCAGGATGGTGATGGGACGGCAAACAGGAGTAGAGGAAAGGCAGTGCCAGACGAAGAGATATTAGATAGGTCCAACCTGCAGGATGATGATGGGACGGCTAACAGGAGTAAAGGAAAGGCAGTGCCAGACGGAGAGATATTAGATAGGTCCAACCTGCAGGATGGTGATGGGACGGCAAACAGGAGTAGAGGAAAGGCAGTACCAGACTACGAGATACTCAAAGTACCAATTTTAAAGCTGAATTTACCTGGGTGCAAAAATATAAGTAGTAATACACTCGTACTATTTGAAAAGAAGGTTATTTACCGTTGTAATAACGGGTAAATAGACATTCCATTAGTAAAGCGTGGGAAAATCTTGGGCGCGTAAACAAGGTTAGAGCGTACAGAGAGAAATGTGTTCCTGGGAGTAGAGTATTGCCTTAATAAAGTACGCGAAGTTAATTAGAAAGTTATAAAGAGTTAATGAGATCTAACATAGAGCTTGTTTAAACTTGCAGCTCAAATGTGAACTACCAAGAAGAGAGTACAGTGATATCGTTAAAAGTATGGGAGTAAAACTATTTTACACTTTTAAAACAAATAAATGTAGAAAAAAATATGTTAAAATGTTTTGATATAAATTGATAGTTTTAATTTATTAGATTATGCATTCAGGGAGCCTCTCCTACTCAACTGAAGTTTCCGAACTAGTTTATTTAGCTGCAATACTGACAGCCTTCTCTGTCTGATGTGTAAGAATTAAACTCACTGTTTGTTTAGCCAACTATTTTAAAATATTTTACACGCAACTCGCTTTCTATAACTACCTCCTATAATCTTTACAAATAGTGTAAATTGTAAAAACTACTGTATTACATCCATTATTAGAAATTATACTAAAAAGCGTAGGACATTAAATTTACCTATATTTATAAAAAAACGTTACGTAAACTGAGGTTAAAGAATGTTTGATAATAGTATCTCACTCAAGCTAAATTGTTTTGTAATAATTTTACCTAAATGTTTAAATAAGTGTTACGTAAACTGAGATTAAACAATGTTTGTTAACAGTATCTCTCTCAAGCTAAATTTTCTGCAATTACTTTTACAGTGACAGTAATTAAAACGCAGTTATTGCGCGCTATTTGAAGTGGAGAGTGGAGTAGGCTATATTAGCGGAGTAATGGATGTGCTGGTGGAGCTAGTCGAAGCGATAGTGGCAGAGCTTCTGAGAGCATAGTAATTATCGTACAGTGAGACGATTGACTCGTTTAAACGTCATCAACCTGTCATAGCCGCGCCTTCGCAATGCAAACTTGTATCTCTGGAGAAATTTTAATGAAACATCTCTCGAAATGAGGTTCATACTGTCTGGAAACAGTAACATTTTGTAGGTTAAACATTATCATTGCGGGCATTTTGCTCACGTATTCTTGTAACTGCTAAGGAAAACGTTTTGTTAAATTGAATTAATAAAAAGAACTGCATTATTTTAATATTCGACCTAATTAAATAGTATAATACTGTGTGCAATATTATATATATATATATATATATATATATATATATATATATATATATATAAATAATAAATTAAAAATATTTCAAAAACAAGAATACTTTTAATGAATATATTTATTCAAAGTGATAAAATAGTACCAGCATTCCAGGAAAATAATTATCTGAAGATAATATTTAATATATATGTAATATATATATATATATATATGTATATATATATATATATATATATATATATATATATATATATAATATAATTCCAAATAATGTAATACTAAATAATATATTAATTAACTAAATAGTATAATTTCAAATTATTGAGACCAAACTGTGTCGAAAGTTTTTTTAACTGTGTTGTAGAAGAAAAATATGAACACTATAACAGTTAGCGAATCTAAAATTACAAAGTAGGGACATCTCAGCTCACGCAGTATAGAAGGTTTAGATAAATCTATAAACCTCCCCAACCAAACTTTAAAGAACTCTTCTATTAGAGGGAACAAGTTAGTCCCTTCATTAATATTAAAATGTTATTAAAGAATAAACTTAAACTCGGTAAATTCGCGTTTTCGGTTTTACATAATTTGCTTCGGGTAGTTTCGAAAGACACAACGTACTAAATTACTTCTTCAACTCGCGTATTTTGATTATTGCAAATTTGATTTACATCCCCCTCAGTTCATTGCCCCAAACACACTCCCGTACATTTTAAAATCTTTGTAGAAACTAGTAAACTTGATTAGTAAAATCCTAGAAAATATTACGCTTATAGAAAGAATCAAGAACCCCTGATCTTAGGAAATAAATGTCTCTTTGTAGCGACAGAAACAATGATAATACATGTAATAATACATAAATAAATAATTGCCTTGAGACCTATTAGTCATTTTATCAATATTTAGGGAATTAATTGGTAAATGTTACACATATGTAGGCCTACGTTTTGAAAATTTGAAAAACCTTTTTAACTATACAAATAATTACGTTTATAGCATTTTCCCCTGTGTATAAAATATATTTAGCGGAATAACGTAGTTTTTGTATGAAATTATGTAAAACAAATATTCGCAGTTGCATTTTCTGCAAACTTAAAACAAATAAATTCTACAATAAAATATTTACTCCAATTGTATTATTTTTGGAACTATTCTTGACAACAATCGAAACAATTTTTATTTTTTCTATTGTTTGTATTGATTGTTACAATAATTAAACCAAATTCAATTTGTTACGTTTCTTAGAAACGGATTGTTTGTTTGATTTTCTTGTAAGTTTCGTACCTTATTTTCTTTATTCATTAACACAGTGCTTGTAATGTATCTGGAACAAGGTCCAGTTAGTGAACAGAGGTAACACACAACGTTATCTTACTCTCGCATCACTCTCTTATCTTTATCTCTTATATCTCTTTACGATACATAAACTTAAGGAGCAGATTTTAGAAACCGTATAAATCATTTAAACATTATAATTAAAAGTTGTAACTATTTCAATGTTGAAATGATGCTCATTAAATAATTCTAAATACTTGAGTGTACAATAAATGCTCAGCTTCTTATCTAGAGAGAAGAAGACCAAAGTATCCGACAAACATGTAATTCCGAAAATATGATATAAAAATATATTTTATATTATAGTTTGTATGAACAGAAAATATTTAAAAAAAGCATTGAAACCCAATACTTACGCTGATGTTGTTTTATAATGATATTTTCTTTTAAAAAATCTATTTTGTTAAATGTTTAATATTTATTACATGTAAAAAGCTTTTTTTAACTACATAAATAAAACCCACTAACCACAATACAAAAATCTTCATTACAAGAAGTAATTGTAATAAAATGTTTTTGAATTGTGATTAGTGTGTTTTATTTATTTAGTTAAAAAATTATTCCACAGTGCTCAACAAATTTATTAACTTGTTAATACTATTAGTAAAACTTGTTTACTATTAGTAAAACGCTTTGTCGTTCTTTTGTTATTTTAAAGTTGGACAACGTCTGTTAAATCTGAAATAAATTGAAGTTTATTTGCAAGGAAATTTCGCATTTTGACGTTTTCTTTGTAACGCACAAAGAAGCAATCTCGATGAAGGATGATCCGAGAAGAATGCCGTATTGTGTTGTCGGAGGTACACGCTTTAATAATGTAGCCACGCTGAACGTAAATAGATTGATGGCGTTTTTACTGCTGATGACGAGGTTTTTGCTTGATACGGACTGTTTTGGGGTTTAAAGTTTATTTAGGATAATATAATATGCTTCGAGATAAGAAGGTATCGTTTGGTACTGCAAACAATAGGATTAATAATAACTAAAAGCAAAGTGAAACGTAACAGAATAGAAAAGCAGGCTAGATAAGGAAAACAGGTTGTAAAGCGTACACGGTCGGATATGTAGCTTGCATAATGTACATTTACACTAAAGGTTATATGGGAGAATAGGAAGGTGTTAGCAAAATAAGCAAGACTGTTTTGACGATCAATACAACGGTGCGTACAAATCACCTTTGACCTTGAAGTCTAATCGCAGAGCATTACGACGAGCGAGGCGCTAAGAGAGGTATTACTGTTTATGTTTTATTTCATGAATATATTTTCAGAATGGTTAATACAAAGCGCAATAAACATTTACGTTTGTATTATGCTTGCTAATTACATTGTCCAATAATTACTAACCGAACAGATAACATCGGACTCATTGCTCACAAATTGGATATTGCACTTTTGGAATACAAATGGGCGATTTGCAATGTTCTGGTGATGTTTAGTTTAATGAATGGTATTTTTATTCATGGCGAGGGGTTTAGATTTAGCTATGGCTTACTGTGGGAAAATAAGGCGATGTGATTGAAAAATAGTCACTGAGAGTCTAATTTTCAGAAAGTTTGGGTTTACGAAACCTAAACGTAGTCAAACTGTTATTGGGGGGGGGGGGGGCTGCGCCCCTGTGCGACGACAGAGCCAATGGCCGAGTCTGTAAGGAGGATTATGCACTCTGAACGCAATAGTGCACACAAGTTTAATTCTGTCAGATACGTTGGTTTGTTCTAGTTGAATAAATTTTCCCAAAGAATAGCAAGGACTACAAATTATTTCTACTTTCTACAATGGCTTAGAATAAGATGTTTTTAAAGTATTTTAAGCGGATTAAGTTTAAACCCACTTAAAAAATATCATATATTTGTAAATATTGCGTAAAAAGGCGAGATTTTTATATTAAAAGTTATTTTATAGTTTAACATGTTCCTAATTTAAAACACGTTTTTTGTTCAATAAACTTTAAACACTTTTCTTTCTGTTGAACAAACTTGTTTTAAAGTACAAATTAAGTTCTTGTTTGAAAGGCAATACGTTGTAAGCAAGTACATTTGCAAAAACGGTATAGATCTAGTTAGAACAAGACTGACTTCCTACACCTCTAATAGCAACGAAGAAAACCTCAAGCGATTCTTAAAATGTGTGCGAGTTATATACTGTGGGCGTCTGAATCTATGTCAGTTTTTTGGTTTTTGTTTTTAAACTTTTCACTTACTATAATTAAAAAGGGAGTTTTTAGATTCATAGTTTCCGAAGTGGTATTACTGAATTGTAGATTTGTATAGGGTAAAAATTTGCATTTTATGTTGGCAAACCTAACAATTTATGATATTTATACAAGTAAAGTACAAATATAGATAGATAAATATTGCAAACAAAGAAATCAAACTTTACTTGATATCAAAGATAACTAATTTCTAGATTGTAATTTTTATAATTTTTAATTTTAAAGAATTTTTTTAAATATCTCAATACAAGTAGCCGTATATGAAATTAAATAATACACCCATAGTAAGGTACAATTACCTAATTAGGCGTTTTTCGAACTTGGCAGTTAAGAGGAAAATTGTCTTCAATAATTACCACCGGAGGAATCATTTTCTTCATTTTACTTTTCATTATAAATAATTAGTTTATGAAGCAGTATAATAAATAATAATGTATAAATAAACAGTTTTTGAAATTTAAAGTATTTCTGTTTAATATCATCTTTCGTGTCGGTGCTGGTGCCATTTAAACAATTAATAACTGTATAATTAATTATTTTACTATCAGTAGCCGACGGTCTTATCATAAGAGTATATCCTAAAAACAAATGGATTCGGTTTTAACGATTTATTAAAACTTTCTTAGATATACAAACATAATCATAACTTATGCGCCAAAATAAACAGCACTGAAACAGTTGAAAGATTTTATTTTACTTACATAGTTTCCTCTGCAGTAGTGTACCAACATGTCACCAAAAACTAACCTCAAATGTAATACATCAACACGAATACGCGGCATTAATCAAAAGTCGGCACAGCTGATCTACAAGGCAGCTGCGGCTGATTCAGTTTAATTACTGTTTATTTTGGCGCATACGGTATAAATGTAAAATTTAAGTACAATTTAACAGTTAAAAAAATAAGCCATGCAGTTTTTGGGTAGATATTATTCAATAAGAGTTCTAAATGAAATAATTTAAAGCCGCCAGTCGTTGCAGTTCACTACCGAACTCTCTAATATGTTATTTAATGTAACCGTCTACATTAAATATCTTCTAAATTTAGTGTTTCTATAAAACAGAATCTGTTTCGAATAGCTACAGAGGTAGGCAATCTGCGCGCTAGACAAAAGTAACTTGTCATTAACTTCACTACGATGCCAGGTAATTGGGCCATTAATTTTGATTCACTGTTTTCCTAGACAATGGATATCGCACGTACAACAGAGACGCTAAGCGACACATTGTTGCTGGTAAAACACAACCATTTGCGCGCTCTCCTTCAATAAGGATGACGTAATTGGGATTTCAATGGTCGGTGAGCAATGCATACTGTTATGTTGAGTCTGTTACAATTAATCTTACCAAACTAATTTAGCTTACGCAAAGAACAGTTGCTATGCAAACCCATGCAAGGCAATTAGCTGTATAATGGCGGACGTGATTACAATGCATCTACATTTTATAATGTACAGCGTTAGGTTGCTTTCTAGGAGGCTCCTAAGGGGCAAAAGAGGTTAAACTTTCTTTATGTTATTTCATATCTAATAATATTATGCCTTTCTTAATATTCCTGTACGTAAACATTTTCAAAGCTACTACTACTGATTAGAAAGTTTACGTATATATAGTGTGCATAGTTCTATGAGCTTTCAAAAGATAGGAGGGGGGGCTGTTCTAATACGTAAATAAGTAATATAAACAAAAATATTTCAAAGTCAATTCCTACTTAGGTCAACATCGACAGATTTAATTTAATTTTTATTAATGATTAAAATTAATATGAATAGAGTAACATAACCTATGAGTTAAAACAGCTGTTCTACCACATAAACAATAACATAAAATCACCTGTTTTATGAAATCATATGTTATCCCTTATTTTAAAGCAAATGGGACGACATAACTATATTGCATACCTTTCCTCTTTTGTGGAAAGTTTTTATTCCATATAAAAGTAAAATGAATTCATTAAATTTATTTAATCAATTATTATTTGAAAAAAATGTATTAATATCAAGTGTCATCTACTACAAATTACCAAAAAATGTATTTGAACTTGAG
>JBAIZL010000369.1:3625000-3627500 GCA_036971475.1 Prosapia bicincta
CTGGTAAAGTCGCTAAACTGGGTTACTGTGTGTATGCTATGAACACGTTACGTAAATATAACTCTCTTAAAGTCAATTCGTTCTTAGGTTACCAAATAATAATTTTGAGTTACTTTTTATTAAATAGTTACAAATAGTATAATTAAAGTAACATAACCTATGCTTTAAACTATTCCTTAAGCAGCAGTTTTACTATATAACCTATAACATAGAATCAGCTGTCTTATGAAATCATATGTTATCACTTATTTTAAGCTAAATGGAACGATATAACTATTTTGCATACCTTGCCCACTTTTGCGAAAAGTTTTGGTCACATATTTAAATATAAAATTATTTCATTATGAAATTTGCATAATGAATAATTATTTGAAACTACTGTTTTAACGTAAAGCGTCATCCAACACAAGTTTAAAAAAATGTACTTGAACTTGTGTGAATGAATAAACATTGTTTTATTAACGATTGAAAAGCTGAACATGATGAAGTGATGAATTTAACAAGGAAAGTGTGAAGTAAGGGAAGAATTTTTGTGAAGTAAGAGAAGGATTTTTGTGAAGTAATGGAAGGATTTTTGTGAAATAAGGGGAGGATTTTTGTGAAGTAAGGGAAGGATTTTTGTGAAGTAAGGGAAGGATTTTTGTGAAGTAAGGGAAGGATTTTTGTGAAGTAAGGTAAGGATTTTTGTGAAGTAATGGAAGGATTTTTGTGAAATAAGGGGAGTATTTTTGTGAAGTAAGGGAAGGATTTTTGTGAAGTAAGGTAAGGATTTTTGTGAAGTAAGGGAAGGATTTTTGTGAAGTAAGATAAGGATTTTTGTGAAGTAAGGGAAGGAGTTTTGTGAACTAAGGGGAGGATTTTTGTGAAGTAAGGGAAGGATTTTTGTGAAGTAAGGGGAGGATTTTTATAATACAATTTATATATATATATATATATATATATATATATATATATATGATTTATTTATAAATACACCAATACCCGCGTGGCAGCCACTCGGGTATAGAACTGACGGGGAGAGGTAATTGTCATTCAAGAAGAGTGGAACTTTGATTCTTTAAAGAGTCGCGTCCCGTCTTAACTTTGAAGTTGGGAGAATCTTTGAGACTAAAGGCACTTCATTATAATGGAAGGGTCTCAGGGAAGCCCTCGTGCCTAACAAGTAACGAGAGGTCACAGCCGCTAATTACTGACGAGTGCACTGCTGAGGTAATTTCTTATTTCTTTAACTTTATCTATCACGAGTTGTTTATTTTTGCATGCATTTGTGTTTCATTATTTTAGCGTTTCATTAATATTCACGTGTTTAATACAATGTAATAGGCAACAACTCACAATGACTCATAGTTAATAATTTATTGACTCGAACGTGTTTTGATAGCGGCGGCGTCATCATTATTGTGTTACAACAACTACGACGTCTAAATTAGTAACTTCATTTCCTAGGTATAACGTGATTATATTGTGATTATATTAATTTTTTTATCAATACTTTAACAATTGTGAGTGAGTGTGCAATATTTATGAATTATTACCTTCAATTGAAATCTAAACTAAAAAAAGACTAACTAATGTAATTAATATGCTAACACAATAAATGAACATTGTTTTACCTGTAAATACGATTTTTCTCATCCAATATTTTAAAAATTATCGTGGATTCTATTTGACTTAACGTTCGCAATTTTACTGAAATATAATTTATAAAATTACATTCATAAAATCCCATCATACTTTGAGATGTATTGTTTTTCCCAATTACTTCTGTTAGTTCACACACGCCTTACATAAATCTTGTACAAATTTCAATCGTTAATGAAATACTTTTTATTCATCCACCCAAGTTCAAACACATTTTTTTAAAAATTTTGTATTGGTATGATTAATAGGATGTTATTACAGTTTTTTCATAAATTAAATTTAGGAATTAATTTTAGTTTAAATGGGAGAAACACCTTTTACAAAAGGGGCAAGGTATGCAATATAGTTACTTTGACCCTTATCACTTATATATATGTAATGACATATGATTTCATAAATCAGCTGATTTTATGTTAAAGTTTATGTGGTAGAACAGCTGTTTTATCGCAAAGGTCATGTTACTTTATTTATATTATTTGTAATTATTTATTGAAGGGAAATTTTTCTTTTTTAACCCAAGTAGGGATTGAGGTTAGAAAAAGAATTTGTTAATATTACTTGTTTCTTCTTTATAATACATTTGTAGAAAAATATTGACTGCATATGTTGTTGCTTGATAATCTACTCTGTGCAAAAAATGTTAAATAATAACACAGTAATAATATTTTTAAAATATTAATAAAATGGTATTATTAAAACTTACTTACGCCGATACTTTATATACGATATGGCGTTCAGAGCAGTAGAATATTCAGAGATGCGTCGTGCATATGAGACATTTAGTATAATCATAGATTAGGCCTGATTATCAGACCTATAGATAAACTACAGACAATACCTGCTTATCTAAGCCTGGATA
>JBAIZL010000369.1:3630000-3660000 GCA_036971475.1 Prosapia bicincta
TAATTGTTTCTGTCATCGATAGAGAGGTGCTTGAGTACCGTTATTACTTTCTCCCTTTGCCGCGCATGGTACGGGCAGTTCATAACGGTTTAATGGCGTCATTACATAATATAACGAGTTCCTTTTCCCTTGGAACTTCCTGTTACTTCCATGGAACGGATATTACACAGAGAGCTTGTGAGGCAGTTGTGTTTTTATATTATTGCATGCAATAGTTTCATTACTTCTAGGCTATTGGAGTATATTATAGGCTGTGTATTAGCCTGTATAAAGGCTTCTAATAGGCTGTATATTATTGGTTATAGTAATGTTGTCTATTTACATTTATCTGTAATTTATATAGAATTTCTAAAAAAATCTAAGAGAGTTTTATTTAAAATAAAATGTTGACATGTCTCTAAAATATGGCCTGAGTTGACAATGGGATCCATCTCCTCAATAATCAAAAAGTAATTGCTACTATAGACAAGTGTTAACTACGTGGAAGTATTTTTAGTTTTATTTAAAATGTTTCTCTGAAATGTCATACTTTCGGACTCTCAATAGATTCAAATTTCGTTTAGTATGTTACGAGGAGGTGTTTTGCAATGCTCGCGCGATGTTTGTTTGGAATTGGATTTCACAGAAATCCAACACTATACCGTCACTTTATATTTGTACCACTTATACCGACATCAGTAAATACACACAAGTTTGCAATCAATAAACTATGTATGTAAAGTTAAAGTAAAAAATTTAATTTTAGTTTGGAATATTTAAATTTAATTAAAAGTAAGGCATTCAATCAGATAAAATCTGATAAAAGAAGCTGATTTCGGTTATGAAGCAGGTAGTTATTGAGTGGGTTGATATGAAGCTCGCGAAATCTGTAATTTCTAAATATTAATGATTTTTTCTATCATTAAAATTTAAAGCCACGATTTAAAAATGTATTTGTTGTCAAATACACAGGACGTATGAAATAATTGAAAAAACGTATATTTATTTCTTATAAGTATTTAACTTTTGTATTTTATTGACTGAGATTATCTTGAAAAGATAAATATACGAGCAATAGTACTAACCTAAACCAATTTCGTATTTATTTGAACCTTCGCCGATATAACAACGTCTTTGCAAACATCCTTAATCGCGTCTCCTTTACTAACCAAACTTCTAGTTTATGTTCACATTAAATAGGATATTAATTTCTGTTGACAATAACTAAACTTGTTGTTTTATCGATTTTGAAACAGCTGATCGTAACGTCATCTAAAGACTACAGCTGTTCTGTGGGAAAATGAAAGCCAATATGTAACTAAGTTGGGAAGTACACTCAAATGTAGTCAGTTCAAGTCAATTCCTACTTGGAGCAACTCTAAGAAGAATTTATGTTTGTTACTTTGTATTAAATAATTACAAATAATATACATATAGTACCATAACCTATCCTTTGTTCTACCACATAGCCTATAACATAAAATCAGCTGTATGAAATCATAACACTTAGTTACCAATTAGTTTAAGCTAAAAGGGACGAAGTAACATTATTGCATACTTTGCCACCTTTGTGAAACGTTTTTGCCCCCATATAAATATAAAATTAATTCATTATTATATTTAATTAATGAATTAATATTAGAAAACAATTGTCATCCACTACAAGTTTAAATATATGAATATGAACTTGAATGGATGAATGAAAATTATTTTATTAACGATTGTAAATTTCAACAAGATATAAAAAAAAGAGTGAAATATCGGGGGAAATGAAAAAAAACTTAAAATTAAAATTAAATAAGGCCCTATTAGTTAGCCTTTATGATGGGAGTGATCTATACGTAATTAACTTCAAACTTCTAGCGTTAACAGTTTCGAATATACGTTCATTCTCAAAGTGACACTAACTTGTACTCTATATAGAGGTAGATGAAAGTTTAAAAGCATATGAGTGTAGGAGAACATCGCTACAAAATAAAGGAGAACAATATTTTAGAAGCACAAAGGATTATGACCATTTAAAGTTAATGTTGTACTTTTAAAAATTTTCGCTCATAACATCAAGTGTGAATGACCAACGATATGTTGTGGGTTTATTCTGAAGATCTTTAGGTATCTGGTAGAATAATTATTTTTTTACCTCGCCTAAATACACACTTTGTGAAAATTTGTAAAAAATTACAAAATACGTATATGTAATTATTTTTAAAATATGTAAAAATGTAAAAGAATAAAATATTTAACGCTGTTTGTTAACATGAACGTTAAATACAGTAAAATGCACTTGTAAAGGTATTGAACTGTATAAAAGCTAATTATCTGTTATAAACCTGAATTCACCTCTCTCACTACATTACGTCCTCAATGGAGCATGAGGAATCTGTACGTAAAAGTTTCTACATTGTCTTCCTGAAGCCCGTCCAAGAATAATAAACGACAATGTTAAATATTCAATCAAGTAATATAAACAAAACATTTATAAAGTCAGTTCCTAGTTAGGTCAAACAAAAAATTAGTTACTTTTTATAAATAATTATAAATAATATAAGTAAAGGGACATAACCTATGTATTAAAACAGCTGTTCCACATAATCTATAACATAAATTTAGCGGTTTTATGAAATGATATTTTATCAATTATTTTAAGCCAAATGGGAGGAGTAACTGTATTGCATACCTTGCCCCTTTGTGAAAAGTTTTTCGCCCATGTAAAACTAAAATTCATTATATATTAAATAGTTACAATTAATGTATAGTAACATAACCTATGCGTTAAGACAGCTGTTATACTACATAACCTGTAATATATAATCAGGTTTTTTTAAAATCATATGCCATCACCTATTTTAAGTCAAAATAAATACATTGCATATCTTGCCCCTTTTGTGAAAACATTTTCTCACATATAAAAATAAATAAATAAATTTAATCTAATTAATGAACTAATATTCGAAAAAACTGTTTTAAAATGTCATACTATAAGCGTTAAAAATGGATTTGAACTTGAGTGTATGAATAAAAATTATTTTATTAACGATTTAAAATTTGAACAAGATATATTTAAGGAGAGTTTGAAATATTAGAAGGAATTGGAAAAATAAACAGAAAAGGAAAGGCACAATAGAAATTTCAACTTAAATTTATATTTTTAATAGTTGTCCCTCAAATGAATAAATTACCTGTCCCTTTGTAAATTTAATTGTAAACAGTTTAAATAAGTGAGCCTTATGTTAGATTATAACTATCAGTAGTTATTTATACGGGCAAGGTAATCGTTATAGGGCTTGTAGCTTTGCTTTTAGGTCTCTATGTTTTCTTTAATTACCTTATGTTCTTTATTTAGCTGCACTGAATTTTGTAAATTATTTGCTCATAAGTTTAATAAACACTTCTAAACTTCAACGTTTTTCAAAGATTCCCAGAGAAGCAAAGGAGAGAGTCTATGGTAGCAAAGGGAATATTTAAATGCAGGCACAGCGTAATGCTAGTGCTTTACGGCGAGTAGTCTCGACACACATTAAATATTTTATCTTCAGTGACAGCTGTTGTTCAGGTGTTTAATAGTTAGTTACATTGTACATAGTCAGTACTTGCTACACAAAGCTGAATACATGTCCTAATGTCGTAACAAATGATTAATTTTAATTATTATTAATTTAAACTTAGAATAATTTCATGAATTTTAAAACCTTGGTTAATGACAACTTTTATAATCATTTAAAAAACGTCAATTCCTACTTAAATCTACAAAATTTGTTTAAAGGTTTTAGTTTCTTTTTACTTTATAATTACAAATAATATAAATATGTACATCTATATATGTATATATATATATATATATATATATATATATATATATATATATATATATATAATAAATTAAAAATATTTCAAAAACAAGAATACTTTTAATGAATATATTTATTCAAAGCTTTTCGCCGATAAAATAGTACCAGCATCTTCAGCAAAATAATTATCTAATAAAATACTTTTACAAAATTCCAAATTTAGAATACAGAATTTTGTAAAAATATAATTAGATAATTATTTTCCTGAAGATGCTGGTACTATTTTATCGGCGAAAAGCTTTGAATAAATATATTCATTAAAAGTATTCTTGTTTTTGAAATATTTTTAATTTATTAACTATATTACAAGAAAACATATCACCATATTTAATATATATATATATATATATATATATATATATATATATATATATATATATTAAAACAACGTAGGTTATTCAAATACAAAAATATTTATTAATTTATATACAAAACTTTAAATATCCAGACATATATATATATATATATATATATATATATATATATATATATATATATATATATATATATGTGTGTGTGTGTGTGTGTGTGTGTGTGTGTTTGTGTTTGTGTTTTTGTGTGTGTATGTGTGTGTGTGTGTGTGAGTGTGTGTGTGTGTGTGTGTGTGTGTGTGTGTGTGTGTGTGTGTGTGTGTTTGTGTGTTTGTGTTTTTGTGTGTGTATGTATGTCGGAATTACAATATTAAGTGGCAAAATAGAAAGCGAATTTCCTTGCAATTTTCTTTTTTCCTTTCCATGTATAGTGTTGGACTTTTATTTTTATCTGTTGATTTTTATATGCTTTCTTTTTCGTCACTTGCATTGTTGTGTAGCTTCTTTTCATTTTGGTTCGCATTGTCCTTTTGTGAAGCAAGGTTGGATAACGGTAATCTAGTCTGTTTATTCTTTTCATTCATTTCTAATCCTACAACATTATTTATGTTTTAGTGGTATTATATATTATATATTGTGTGGTAACTATGGCAACAATTTAAGGTTGTATATTGGAGGTTTTTCATATAGATCTTTAAGTCGTTCATTTGTAGCTATGGAAAGTTGGCTCAGTACCAAAAAGCATTAGCCTTCGAACATGATGATACTCAGTTCAAATCCAACCTAAACCTCTAAATTTTTATAATTTAATTATTGAACCAATATTAAAACAAAACTGTAATAACATTATTTTGCATACACAGTAGGTTAAACAAATGTATTTGAACTTGATTGGATGAACAAAACGTATTCTATTAACAATTAAAAATTTGTACAAGATATGTATCATGAGAGTGTGGACTACTAGAAGGAATTTAAAAATAGGTTATGTCTTTTAAAATGGAAATTTACTTATATGTATATAAATAATAATAAAAGAAAAATTATTTGAATTTAACGATTTACTTCGAGTCCAACTTTTCGTTTTCTTCTGTCAGTAACTTAATACACTAGTTGTATTATTGTACGAAAAATAAATTGATAACAGTACTAATAAAATTATTTTGTTTCAAAATACGGTTTCCAGAAGTGCAGAACAGTTATAATTAAAATAAATAAACCATGGTCAAATATCCTAAATTGAAAATGACCAAAGTATAAAAGGTTTTAGAAAAATAATAAAAGAACTATCGCCGCCTCTCTGTCACCAATTTCCGATTTCCTCTGTCACTCGTTAATGCCTCTTCTAATTTTCTTGCTGTCCTTGCTTCGTCCATTGTCCTCTCTTGTCTCAAGGGGAATCTACTCTTGTACCTTTCGGGGCCACCTGCCTTCTGCCATCGTTTTTAAATCTCAAAACCAAGCCAACTTCCTTCTTTCTATCTCATCCTTTATGCATCTCCAAACCATACCGACTTTCTTCTCTCTGTTTCCAAACCCTCCCAACCTTCTTCTCTCTATCTCCTCCCTTATACATCTCCAAACCATGCCAACGTTCTTCTCCCTATCTCCTCCCTCATCTATCTCCAAACCATGCCAACTTTCTTCTAACTATATCCCCCCTCATACATCTCCAAACCATGCCAACTTTCTTCTATCTATATCCTCCCTTACACATCTCTAGGCCTGTCCAACGTTTTTTTTTATCTCCTCCCTTATACATCTCCAAATCCTGCCAACTTTCTTATCTCTATCTCCTCCTTTATACATCTCCAAACCATGCCAACTTTCTTCTCTCTATCTCCTCCCTTCTACATTTATGGATAAAATACTTTCTTTAGAAAGCAAACATATATTATTTTAATATTCTGTTTTGTTTACCTCATTAAATTGGCAGGAGTAAAATAAATAAATTGTTCTAATAAAAAAAACGCATAGTTCTCGAGCAGTTTCCTTCTCAGTATTTCATGCCAGAAGACCAAGGTAGTTGAATAAATGTTGAAATAATGATTTTAGCTTCTTTAAAAGCACCATTTGGGCTCATTATTAACGTTATTGGCAGCTACAGAAGTCTAACATCAAAGAATAACTTTGTCTCCTAATTAGAAAGATAGCAAACTCGTCAAAGCTAACGATCTCTTTTTGTGGAGTAATTTATTTCAATATATTTTTTCCCTATAATTAGATATAAAAATATTGGGCGGCAATGTGGGCGCTCGTGGTTGGTACTTGGGACGGGACACGTGTTCCATCTAGAACTGCAAAGACAAAATAGAAACTTCTAATGTGAGTAATATAGCGTCTGCCAGGCCAGAAGACATGCTACGTCATACAGTCCCACTAGACACCGCTTCTGGTTAGGTCCCTTATCCTCTTCAGGGTGACATTATATAAATCTGTACTCGGAGAATGGAAACTTAAGTTGGCTTACGGCTTCAATAAAAACTCTGAGAAAATAAACCTTTTATAGTGTTAGATATATATATATATAAATTTACTTATAAATGTCGTGGAAATGTTGATTTCAGATTTTTTTCTTTTTTTTACTTTAGTGATACTTTTATTTAGCCTCGCATTTTGCACAGCTACGAATAACACAAACAAATGGGAATGAAGTATGATTTCACTTACCACTGCCCACTTACCACTCCAGTACCACTTACCACAACCTGATATTCCGGTTACCATCCTGGCCTACGTCCGTCAGTGTCAGTCCTGCATTTCACTGCCAAGGGCGATTTTACTATTGGAACTCGGCCAAGGGAGAACAGTTGAAGCAGTCACAGAATGCAGGGAAATCTTGTTTAGGTTCCTCAGTTAAACATACTTACTTAGTTTATTGTATTTTTCTAGTAAATAAGAAATACCGAACGTGTGTATAATCTAATATTTACTACAATATTCTTACTAAGTAATTTATGGGTAAGTAAATTTGTTTTTATTGTATAATATTTGCAGTATCAATGCAAACAAAATTAATGGAGGATGTTTTTAACTTTACTAATTTGATTATATTATTATTAATATACTCTTCTTTACGTTTTGTGATAAAACATGAAAAAAAATTATTTTAGTTTTCTATAAACATTTATAATTTAATTCTCAATAATATAAGTATAATAATATAATATTTTATATTGCTTCTTCCTTATACTTACTCTGTAAAACTTTACTTATATAAACAAAGTAACTTTAACAAATTTTATTAAAATTCTTTAAAATTTATTATCCTTTGGTTTAAAGGATAATAAAATATACCCGCACTTTAATGGCTAGAGGTATGCACCTAAGATGGACTACAACCTCAGATACGGTCTACCCATCTCCCTTATTGGAGGGTCATGGAGGGAAGCAACTACTATTTACCCAGAGTCTACGTGTATCCCAAGGGGTGAATCTATATTTCCGCAGTATATAGGCCAATAAGATGTATTTAAATAAGGAGATTTGACCCAAAAAGCCATTTTGTAAATTGAATTATTCTATCATCATAATAAAATCCCGTTATTAGTTCACACTCTACATATATTATCTATTTGTATACATTGCTCAAAATAATATTAAGGAATAATATTAAAAATAATAATTAAAAACACTTTTTATCTAGCCACTCAAATTCAAATACATTTTTTAAAACTAGTAGACGATGTCAAATCGTGTAAATATTTTTTTCAAATAATAGTTCATTATTAATATTAATTTAATTAATTGATAATATTAAATAATCTCGCTTTCTATTTTTTCACTAAATATTGTGATACTGTGGCATATGTGAATCACTATGTAAATACATATTTATAATAATTGTAATTATTTAATTAAAAGTAACTGAAGTAATTTTTTTTTTAAACCTAATTAGGAATAGACTTATTTTTTATATTGTTTGTTTCAAATACCAAATCAATCCTGACCAGATAATTTGAAACTATGTTTAATATAGATGCATATGTATAGGAATAGATTTTTATATAGATTTTTGTATTATATTATAGATATTACATTTTATATAGATTTATATTTATAGTAATATGAATCATTCAAAATTTTGTTCATGTCTTAGTTTGTCAAGTGAGGCTGTGTTCAATATTCATGGATTGAAAGGTAGTCAAAAAATGTTGAAGAAAATAGCCAGTTGTTTATAAATTCCATTCTTAAGTGTAGCGAGAATAAGAACTCTTTTACTCAAGTACAGTCACGTTTTTAGCAATAAGAAACTCAAATACGCCAACCCCCCCCCCCCCATCTCCAATCCCTTAGGTTTTCGACAGCTTCTCCGAAATCAGTCAAAAATATAAACATTAGCGTTTTATTTAGGGAAATTATTGAAATGAATGAAATTATAGGGGTTAAAGTGAAATATGGGGTTAAAATTGTAACAATTTACTAACATTTTTTTGTTAAATATCTATCATGAACCTCTTAGAGCTAGAAAGGTTTTATTTATTTACGTTTGTTTTGGTTTATTTTTTGTTTAAGCATTAAAAATGCTTTACTCTAAGAAGAGTAGGCTATAATTAATTTTAAAATCTTTAATAAAACAAAAAAATGTTTTAAAACGCACACGTTTAGTTGTTAAAAATATTATAAAAAACATTCTTGAAAAAAGAGAAATAAATAATATATATCCTTGGAAACAGAAAGTGTTATAACAATGTAATGTCAGAAGTAAGAAACTTAATTAGAACCAGGAATATGGAATTAGAATGTAGGTGCAAAGTGTACATTAATGGATAGTATTAGGTTGTTTTACTACAAGGAATGTAGCTGTTAGATATCCAAAGACACTCCAGTCGCCTATAAAACCTTGTAAGGAGGGTTGAAACATTGAATCGAACAAGGCTTCGGTCGGTCATGTGTGTATCTCATCTGCATAATAGGGGTGTTTGCACCCTTCCCTAAGCCCTCCGTGATAGATTACCGGCGGGGGGGGGGGTGCTCTAGGATTACATGTCGGTCTATACATCAAAGATTTATATCGTAATTAATATTCTCCCATTTCACTGCGTAAGACGAAACCGTGCTGGGATCTGCTTAACCTGTCGAACAGTAATTCCTCAGTGCCTGTTACTTTGGCTAGAGTGTTATACGCTGTACCTAATGATAGCTATAAGCCTAATGGTGTACCCTTAGTCCAAAGTCTTCCACATTAGTTACTTAAAAATACGTTGTAAAGAAGGGAACTTTACTCAAAACTTCAGAAGTCATAAATAGTGCTCAGACGTAGAAATTAAGGAAACTAACCTGAACGCTCTGATACTTATAAATGTATGCAAAGAAATTTTACCTATAAAACAAATAATTTAAACAAAAATTGTTAAAGTTAATTACTACTTTAGTAAAAAAAATTATTTCAGTTACTTTTTTTAAATAAATAATTACAATTAATATAAATAAAGTAACTTAACCTATGCATTAAAACAGCTGTTCTACCACATAACCTGTAACATAAAATCATCTGTTACGAAATCGTATGTTATCACTTATTGTATGCCTAATGGAATGAAACAACTAAGTGTTTTACTCCTATATAAAATTAAAATAATTCAATGAATTTATTTATGAATTAATTTTTGAAAAAACCATATTAAAATTTAAGTGTCATCAACTATAATTTTTAAAAAATGTATGTGCTCTTGAGTGGATGAATAAAAAGTATTTGAGTTATAAATTAGAATTTAAGTGTGGAATATATATATATATATATATATATATATATATATATATATATATATATATATATATGTATATGTATATATATATATATATATATATATATATATATATGTATATGTATATATATATATATATATATATATATATATATATATATATATATATATATATATATATACTGATACGTATTCCTTCACGATGGAAAAATAGGACGAATTGTTATTATCTGGAGTACATCCGTTCATTCTGCAGTGCATAAAATCAGCAGTTCCGACTATATATATATATATATATATATATATATATATATATATATATATATATATATATATATATATATATATATATATATATATACACATTCAGGGAGAGTGTGAAGGAATTGAAAAAGACTACTTTAAACAAAATAGTAATACGACGTTGTTAACTTGATACCGTGCGAAATGTCAAATTTTGATAGAATACTTTAAACCCATATTTTAATGTTAGTGTACTAGTATATGAAGTGTATTTTTGTACAAAAATAAAAACTTGGTTTTATGCCCTTGTGGGCGTGTTTTAACAAAATGACGCTGAACGTTTTTTTTTTGAGCGTCACGACGAGGTTTTATTATTATTAATTTTCTTAATCGTAGATTATTTATACATCAGGAAGTAATACTCTTAGTTTTGTTTAATCCATGACCTACCGTTACAGAAAACGTTTCTTTTAATGTTACTTAAGTTAATTTCTTGTTAAAAAATCCTCAATCCATCCTAACACGAAAGTGTGTAATACATTTTTGTATAGATTTATAATAATGTGGTAATTTTTCAACAATAATTTAAACATCATTAGCCTAGGTTTGTCAAGTGATGATGTGTTTATATTCTAATACTAAACAGAGCTTTTAAGCAATATCGATGGTTATCGATGCTTTCCTTAACTAGAATGTATTTTTAAGTAATATATGAAAATATTGTAACGTCACTGCCTTCGGAGGATTTAACACAACGGAAAATCATCGATATTAGTTTTCATTAGTTCAATTGAAGGAGATACAATCCTCCATGAGCCGTGGACAGTTCTGCCCTCGACACGAGCCGTGGACAGTTCTGCGCTCGACACGAGCCGCGGACAGTTCTGCGCTCGACACGAGCCGTGGACAGTTCTGCGCTCGAACAAATACATAAAACCTAACAAATATAAAAGGAACCTTAAATAAATAGTTTCGCTGTTACGGGTCAATACTATGACCTCTCGCTGGTTCCCTCGGGAAGCTATCATTCGGCTGGATGCAGTCCGTTGGTTCCCAGGAAGACGTGTTCTCTCTCGACTCGCTAGTCTATGTCTCTCTCAGCGACTCCCTTGTTTTATCTTAAAACTATACCGGAAATATCAAACTTTGCCCGCACAGCTGTTTTACTTTCGGTCAACAGTCGGTCTCTAGCGATGACAATTATAATTATTTCCTAACGATTTAGGCGGTAAAACAAAATAACGTTACAATAATAAAATATCGACGATGAGGGCTAATGATATATTATTACCAAACCTAAAGCATATTCATTAACACATTCGTGTATGGGCAATACGTAAAGCCTGTCAACTTCGATTTTATTCGGTCCCACATGTGTTCCTTGAAAATATTCTCTAAACCTTGAAAATGTATATTTCCATTTATACAACTGTTTATATAATATAATTTATTTATAATTACTTTTAGATAAAATTATTTATTTAATTAAAATGTTCTAAGACAATGTTAAATTTCTCAGTATTTCCAGTGCTTCTATAAACATTGCCATTCAAATGTAATAAAACAATTAGTTATTTATCCTCAGTGAGTCTCTGTAGAGATTTCAATTAAATTTCTCTTCCATATTGTAGATTCTGCAGGAGCTAATCCAACAGCACTAGCTTTCATTTAAAGCTCTAAGTGTATACTGGAAGAGCCGCCTCTATTTGAGCTTGGTATTCGTCATGCCTACACCCGGGAGCAACTCGGCTCAGGGGTGTGCAGTGCCTTGTAGACCTTGTGTTTTTCCCAAATACCGAATGTGTACAGAGCGGTATTTAAACAATAGTTTATGACTATCCAAACTTTAAATTTAAAACACTGATGAAGATCGCCACATAGCGATCGAAAACGTTCTGTCTCAGTAAGTTTTTACAAATTTACAAAATTTAAAGTTCGGATAGTCATAAACTATTGTTTAAGTGAGTATCTAAGATTCACCGAGCGTAATGGACTACAAAACTCAAGGTGGGAAATTGTTGCACTTGGCACAAAGTAAAATCGATCACAATACGATAGTTGGCATTGTTGTAGCGAGTAGTTCCGTCTAGCCAAAGGCAGGACGGGTTTCCACTAAACGTCTTATGGAATTTATTTCTTTTGCTAATAATATCTACAAAGTTATATACTTTAAGTTTTATAAAATAAAATCATTTTATTATAAACAAATAAAACCTCTAAAACACAAAACCACTTTATTAAAATCTGATGTACATTTCGATTGTAAGGCAAATAAATATCTTCAAAGGTAATCACTACAAGACTCAGTCTACAAGGAGTCTTGTAGTAAGTTTCTCTAGAGATGATTGCTTTGCAATCGAAATGTAGCCTACATCGGAATTTACATAAAAGTTTTTGGGTTTAACAGGTTTTATTTATTTATAGTAACAAATCTACACCGCAGTGGCTCCAAGTTGTTGGAGAAGACTTTACTTGCATTAGTTTTATTCCCATGAGTAATACATTTTATATATATGTTTTGGTTACGTATTAAACTGTATTCTTGATAGGGTTAATGCCTCATCTATGCGTCGGCTACAATTTCTAATTAAAATATTATCTGCAGCATAGAAAAGTTTAGTAATCACCATTCCAAGTTTGTTAACTCGTGTCAATTTCTAAATGTTTAATTACAATAAGAGTATCTGTCATTGAATTTCTCAAGAGAATAATGTGACTGTTTAATAATATAAATAGTTTGTGGACTTTGTGGAACATTTTACTCTATATAAATACATACTAATGAATTTCGTAGAAAGTATATAGACTACGTAAAACCTTTCCTTTAGGAGTTTAGAGTTGATCGGCCAAATATGTACACAAAGCATGGATAAGGATTGTGTATGTAGGTTGGTTTAGTGTAAGGACATAAAACCCTCTAACAAGGATGGAGAGGAGACATTACGGCATCACGTGTGCACGTGTACAGGGCTGCGCACTTATATTACATCACGTGATTATCGAGACTGTAAAGAGGTGTCTACTCACTACACCTGCTGTAGAGAAAACTATAAAAACAGAGAGATGGATTAAAGGAAGGGCGTAATTCCTTAGATAACTGTGAGACGAGACGGGGAGAATTACGACGTCACAGGCGTTGGTGTTTACCTGGCGTATTAAACCTGACCTAAACATATAACTTCATATATACCTCTCAAATGAATAATTTTCATGTAGCTAAAGTAGCATTTGCACAAATATAGAGAGACCATTGTTCTTTTGCGATTCCTTACGATTGGTACAATTCCTGTCTCCAACATCGATCTTATTTTTAGGAAGGGCAGATTTATTTACTCAAAACACAACACAACACACACACACACACACACACACACACACACACACACACACACACATACACACACACACACACACACACACACACACACACACACACACACACACACACACACACACACACACATACACACACACACACAAACACACACACACACACAAACATACACAAACATACACACACACACACACACACACACACACACACACACACACACACACACACACACACACACACACACACACACACACATACACACACAAACACACACACACACACACAAACACACACACACACACACACACACACACACACACACACACACACACACACACACACACACACACACAAACACACACACACACACACACACACACACACACACACACACACACACACACACACACACACATACACACACACACACACACACACACAAACACACACACACACACACACACACTTATATATATATATATATATATAAGTGTGTGTGTGTGTGTGTGTGTGTGTGTGTGTATTATATATTACATTATATTATATATTATATATATATGTATTAGTATATATATATATAATATATTTATAATTATAATACAAAATTTGATTCCATAACGAATTAGTATCGACCTTTACAAGAACAAAGTAACTGCTACCGTAAGAAATAATATATTTTGCAGAAATTATTAATCGTAATCCTATATGGAATACTTAGAACATAATTTTGTGATGGCTTAAATAAATTATGTAAAAACAATATTACACAAAGTTAAATTTTAAAATAACTAATTTCTTTAAATGTAGAATGAAATTATAATTAGAATAAAAAGAAGGGGAATAGAAAGTGTAAAATAAACCAAAATATACCTGAATATACGAGTGACCGCGGAATATAGTTGTAGAGGATTACAAGAAATTATTTTAAAACTACGTACTTGAAGTTTACCTCCGTACTTGCTCTGCAGCGTGCTTGAATAAATCATGAAGGGTTCTTCACTGCTGGGCAAAGTAAAACTAGAACTTTGTCGAATTATTACGTAACATCGTGAAATATTGCTGAAGCAAATGAGCTACTTATATTACGACCTTACACATTGCGTACAATGCATTGACTAATTGTTATATTGTAAACTAAAAATTAAAGCATAGAATCCCATTAAACTCATTAATATGTTATGGTTATGAATATAGATGTTGGGTGGTTGAGTGGTCAAGTAAAAAGAGCATATACCTTATAATGTAAAGATTCTGAGTTAAGTCCCAGGTAGTTCTGTGCTTCTTCAATTCCTTCTATTAGTTCACACTCTCTTTGTACATATTTTGTTCAAATTTTCAGTCGCTGATAAAATACTTTCTACCCACCCACTCAAGTTCAAATACATTTTAAAGAAGTACTTTACTTTCCTATTTTTAAGAAGTCACTTTTGAACAATCGAAACATGTACTTTATGTTTTGTTATTCAATCAATCTTATTCATTCAGGATAAATCCGATATTACAATTGCTCTTTACTTTACCTGTGTTTACGTCCGTGTTAAATTAATACACCTGAGCATTAGGTTACCCCAGCCCCCAGGTCCCCGTGACAACGGTTTCATTTCTCCTTCTTCCTATTATTGAATAAATGAGCTCCAGATTCCTCATTTGACAGGGTATGAGCATGTCAGGAGGAGACACATGTTTGCTAAGGGGTGGTTCCCATGTTAAATGAGCTCCAGATTCCTCATTTGACAGGGTATGAGCATGTCAGGAGGAGACACATGTTTGCTAAGGGGTGGTTCCCATGTTAAATGAGCTCCAGATTCCTCATTTGACAGGGTATGAGCATGTCAGGAGGAGACACATGTTTGTAAGGGGTGGTTCCCATGTTGGACTATTTTTGGAGACCCAGACTAGAAGGGCCATTTGGGAAGAATAAATGGTAATTTGTAAAGGACGAGAGATATTACTAAATTTAAAAAAAATCAATTTTGTTCTAAAACGTCTAAAAGTATGCAGTTCACGAAAAATCACAACTGAAAATTTTAAAATGTCTAGTTTTTTGTTCTAAATAAATATCAGTAACATCCTACCCACTGTTCACAACAATATCTTTAGACGTGGCATGAAACAATTAGGAACTCCCCGCTCCTATCCAACAAAGTCGTGACAGTTTATTTGATACAAGTTTGTCTTCTTGTGTATGGACCGGTATAGCGTAATTATAGCCCACATAACACTAATGGAGATATTCGCTGCTAATGCACTACCCTTTTGTAACATAGCTCAACGGGTTACTTGTGCATTATAAGTGATCCAAATTCTCACTGAAAATTGTGTTTTGGTATAGTAGAACAACACGTGTTACTATAGCAACCGTACAACCTTCGTGGCCCAAATTTCAGTCATATTTGACAAGTTAAGCACAGACATTATGAGACATGATTCACACCATAATAAAAATATATCAAAATGTAAAAACTATTTGTGTAATGCTAAACGCTCAATAAAATCTTATTGCAAATGTAAACTACTCGTATTTTCCAACATTTTAAAGATAGGTAGTTAATATACAAGTAATATAGGTAAACACAAAAGTTTAAAGTCAATTCCTACTTAGCTCAACAAAAACAAATTATTTTACTTACTTTTTATTAAATAATTATAATTATTATAAATAAAGTAAAATAATCTATGCGTTAAAACAACTGTTCTACCTCGTAATCTATAACATAAAATGAGCTTTTTTATGAAATCATATGTTATGGCTCATTTTTAGCTAAACGAGACGAAATAACTATATTGCATACGTTGCCCCTTTAGAGAAAAGCTTTTTTTCATGCAAAACTAAAATTAATTCAATAGAAAATTTAATTACAACATTATTAACATAAAATGACATCCACAATAAGTTTAAAATAAATGTATTTGAACTTGAGTGGACAAATAAAAAGCATTTTTGTAAGGACTAAAAATGTATATAATTTATATATATATATATATATATATATATATATATATATATATAAATTAAATATATGTATAAGGAAAATGTGAAGTTATAGTTGGAATTGAATGAGACTGAAATATCGAAATAAATAACAAAATAAGGGCAATGTTTTAAAACTGATTTTCTGTGCTGGAAAATATTTTTTTCGTTTTGAAGATTCGTATTAAAAATAATATACTTATAAATAATATATAATAAGTTATAGATCTAAACTGATAACACTGTTATAACAACTTCAGATTAACAACGAACTGCCACATGACATACAAAACAACACAAACAAGATAAACTCAAAGTATTTGGTGTAGACAAATTAAGCTAGACAGAGTATAACTAACTCTGTCACAGGGCACAGGTTTTAAGTAATTGTCAAAAACACAAAAATAAACACAAACACAATGTTAAACTCCGACTCATATGTGGCTAAACAAACAACAGAAACACTAACTTACTCAGACATCAAACATAATCTAGACATTCAAGAATAGTTTTAATTTATATATTTTCATAGAAAATATATATGCATTAAATTTATACATGTATTTGAAATATTTTTATTCATTAACTATATTACTAGTAAACGTATCACCATATTTATTACATACATACTTACACACACACACACACACACACACACACACACACACACACACACACATACACACACACACACACACACACACACACACACACACACACACACACATATATATATATATATATATATAGGTGAATTGAGAAAGAAGTAAAAGATGTAGTATACAGGTGAACAACATAAATAAATTCCTTCGGAATGACAATCTGCAGCCTCGGAAACGTTGTGGGAATATTATAGTCACCCGCGTTATTGTTTTAGTAAACATGTAAATTCTATTCACAAATGTATTGTTTTTCCATCCGTTATTTTATTCTTATTTTTGGCAACCCTGCTGTTGTGCGTCATACACTTTAATGAAATCTGTGTGACAGCGTTAAATCAGAATCAAGCATCTAGATTCGGTTTTTATCGAGGTCGTACTTAGTTAAACTTTGTAAGCGCGTTCAAGTGCTTCATTAGGAATGGAAATGTAACTTCCGGTCTTACCACAAGAGACTCATGTTAGCGCAACAGACTTTTGTTTATAATTTCTTTTTAATATTTCAAATTGTCATAATATTATGGTAGCTAGAGCTTAGCTATTGAGATTAATTCACAACGGTAAAAAATTTAAACAGTTCACTGTAAATTTCGCTACACATTAGTTTATTTAAACACACAGATTAGTTACGTCGACGATGTCGTCTTCATCAGTCTTGGTTAGTACCAATGATAAAGGCGATATCGTCATCGAAACTAGTCTGAATGTTTCAATAAACTAGGGTGTAGTGAGATTTTGAGTGAACTCTATACCGTTGTTATTTCATATTGTGTTTATTATATCAAGCCATGATGTTTGGTAATGCAATTTTAAATAATTTCTCAAACATATTTGTTGATTAAAATTATCGGTAAAAATCATTCATTTTACCAAATCATTCATTTGGTACAGCAGCTGTTATGTAAAATTGAAAAAAAAACACTTCATATTCAACCCAACAATCCATTAATGTATCTAAAATAATTAATTTTAATCCCATTACTGCATATTACTTAAAACAATTATTGTATAAATGTTTGTGCATGCAAATACATTCACTGCAACTACATATTTACTGAATGCAATTTGAAGCCTATTCTTCACCCCCATTCTAAGGGATGATTCCCTCCCTTACTTAGTCGTTTAATGTGCTGATATAAGACATTCTTGGCCACTACATTTCCTACCACATAACACAATCTGGTACATATCATAGTCTTGCTTTTAATACACTCTTGCGTGAGGTGCAATTTTTGTGCACATAAGAAATTCTTGGCCACTACATTTCCTACCACATAATACAATCTGGTACATATCATAGTCTTGCTTTTAATACACTCTTGCGTGAGGTGCAATTTTTGTGCACATAAGACATTCTTGGCCACCACATTTCCTACCACATAACATGAATATCTAATAAAATATTTTTACAATTTTGTAAAAATATTTTATTAGATAATTATTTTCCTGAAGATGTTGGTATTAATTTATCGGCGAAAAGCTTCGAATAAATATATTCATTAAAAGGTTTCTTGTTTTTGAATTATTTTTAATTTATTAACTATATTACAAGAAAACATATCACCATATTTTATATATTTATATATATATATATATATATATATATATATATATATATATATATATATGCCTATAAAAGTAGGCGAGTTTTATTACGAGCAAGTAATATAAAGACAAAAATTAAAGTAAATTCATACAGGGTCCTACTTAGATCTACGAAGAAAATTGTATTTTAGTTATTTTTAAAATTTTATAATTGCAATTAATATAAATATGTACATATGTACGTATCACAGAATTACAATATTACGTGCCAAACAGAAAGTTTATTTCCATTTCCCTCACTATACAGTATATGTGGTGGGCTATTATTTTTTCTTTGTTACTATTTATTCGCTTTCTTTTTTCATTTCTACTTTATGTAGCTGATGGTTGTCTATAACTTCTCATTCTCCCCATCTCTTGTAATGCTTTACTATTGCTAGGAACCTTCCTCTTATAATCGCATATACATCTTTAAGTAATACATCTTTAAGTAATACATTTCCAATAATGAGAAAGTTGCCTTTGTGTCAAAGTGCTGGATTTTAAACATGTAATCAATCAGTTAGAATCTGTCCGAGATATCGGCTTTTTAATTAAAAAAAATGAATAATAATTATTTGAAAAAACAAATGTAACAATTTTGACATAAAATGTCATCCACTACAGGATTAAACAAATTGACCTTGATTGGATAAGCAAAGTGGGAAGTAATAGAAAGAATTGGAAAATGTGTTTTTATTCTAAGAAATGTTTGTTAGTTGGCATCGATTGTTATGTAAAAAAGGTTACGTCTATTTCTAAATTTACTAGAATCAAAGTACTGGACAATGTTACGATTGTAAGTAGGCCTATATAACTTTAAGGATAGCATGAGAAAATATAATAAATTATGTTTTAATCAATAGGTTTTATATTACTCTAATAAAATGATCACTAAATGTATTAACACGAGATAAAATCTATAAATAGAAATAATATTTCCAGTAACAGCATATACAATATTTGAATGCTCATACAAATAACACGTTTAAAGTTATTATAAAATAATACAACACTAATCTGAGACGATTAAATTTCTGTTAGCTAAAGGCGGTGAATAAAATCACACCTCTTAACTTTAACATTCTGGGTTAAACCACATTGAAATCCGTTTTGACTCCGCTTTCCGTCTCACCCCCAAGGAAGCCATACAGGAAGGGTTCTAACCACTCCAGGAAGCATTTAGCGATCATTCGCTCCTGAAGTCCCTCACGGAACATATTATAAACGAATTTTGCATTTTCCTATTTCTTCAAGTTCTAATTCTAATGAAAATTATATAAGTTTTATGTGTGGTTTAAATATAAGTTTTAAGAACAATAAACCTGAAATAATAAAGACAAAATCGAATAACGCACTTACAACGTAAACTTCGTGACCTATATAACTTGTATTGTTTTGTAGCTTTCGAAAAATTAAACAAAATATAAAATGAGATGATAATTTGATATTATTCATTCAATTTTTGTATTTTTCGTTTTTATGGATATTTCATTCAAAAATATATTGTGAAGAAGAACAAAGTGATTTTAAACGTAACAAAGTGTAAATAGTGACAAGTTTCGTTACGAACCGGAACACAAACATAACCTCACTTTACAAACAATTCTTCAGGGATATGTTAACTGCGTTGCAAATTGAAATTAAATGTAAGCCGTTGTAAAATTAGGTTAGGTTGGGTTTAGCTATAAGGAAAATAATGGTTTTTTACAGTAAACTAAACGATTGCTGAAATGAAGAACTTAGATCATCTCTCTTTACCTGGCGACTTACATCTGATTGTGACGAAACAGAATATGAAGTTTATTTTGTGCCTTCTTAATTGTTACCATGAAATCATTTTTGTACATGCTTGTAAATAGAAAGGCCTTAGGTTAGTATTACATGTAGATAACAAACCCAGTACCATAAAACTTACAAATATTAAACCCGTTATGTACATTTCGATGAATATGCAATCACCGTTAAAGAGTCCTATCACAATGAAAATAAAATCTAATTATTAAAGTTAAATTAATTAAAAAACTATACTCTACAAACTAAACAATGTAATTTCATTGTTATAAGCTTCGTAGATGTATTATAACTATTATACGACCAGTTCCTGATGATGACATGGTCATTGAAACATATATTAAGATTTAATTTTGATAACTTATGCAATAGTTATTGTTTTGTTGTAATCCGAAGACTATGGCATTCTGAGGTAGTGTAGCAGAAAATGTATTATATTAGAGACAAGCGGTATAGACAAAATTATTAAGGGAAATTCGTTTTTAGGACAACAAAGAAAATTTTTATTTTAGTTACATATTATTAAATAATTTCAATTAATATACATAAAGTAGCATAACCTATGCGTTAAACAGCTGTTTATGAAATAATATATTATCACTTATTTGAGGCCAAATGGGACGAATTAGTCTTTTTATAAAAAATTCTTTTAAATAAAAATAAATTAATTCATAAAATTTAATTAATGAATTATTGTTTGAAAAACTGTATTAACATCAAGTGTTATCTACTACAAGTTAAAAAATATGTAATTGAACTTGAGCGGATTAATAAAAATTATTTTATTAACGATGTAACATTACATTTAACACACACAAACACACACACGCGCGCACACACACACACACGCACACATAAAGTCAGTGCAACGGAAAAGTAATGGACAACGTAATATATATATATATATATATATATATATATATATATATATATATATATATATATATATATACATATATATATATATATATATATATATACATGTGTGTGTGTGTGTGTGTGTGTGTGTGTGTGTGTGTGTGTGTGTGTGTGTGTGTGTGTGTGTGTGTGTGTGTGTTTTACATATATGTGGTGTGTGAAAACCTGTACTGTGGTAGGAATGGAATAAAATAGCTTTTGAAGTTTTGAACATTCTGTAAATAAAAAATTAATTCCTATCGATATATTATTTGATATTTGACAGTTGTTTAGAATTTTCACTCATCTTTAAAATGTATAACTTCAACGCAGCATTTAAAGATATAACATACGTAGTTTCTAAATTGCTAGAAGGCGGAAAGCTCATTTGTTAAATCCTTTCAACGTCGTTTGCAATACGTAATCCCATAACAACAGAGCCAAGTGTAAGAGGCGGAGTTACGCGCGGACATAGAATCTGTCCGGTTGTTCTGTGCCTCCAAGAAAGAGGCTTACAGCATGTCACCCGATTAAAAGGAAATAAATGTTTGCATCGTGTTAGCGGTTAAACCGTGGGGCACTACTAAATAATCGGAGACAAGTAGCTCTGATGCTTTTAAAAGCAGTGTATAGCTGGTAACTGCAAATTTCCTAAACACAAGTTGTAGAAGGACTTTACAGAGCTATGGGGAAATAGACCTTTGCTGGTCACGCATTGCCAAAATGTAACATTTTCTAGGGAAGAAATAAAGTTTTAATCACGAAAGTGAGAGAAGTAGAAAGAAAAACACAAAATCCTTCAACAGTACAGTTTTCCATAGACACCTATTTTAGGCTATTTTCAATATAATCCGATAAAGAAATAAGTCTCATGCGTTACAAAGTTAAACAGGTTTATCCTTTATTATCTATATAATATCTTAAAATTTATCTCATTGTTATTGTTTAAACACTAAATACCAACTTGCAGTTATTATGTTGTACTCCTACATCTTGAGTTTTTTCTATAATTACACTTTTGGTATTAACTTGGCAATACAACCACATAGAACAAACAGAGGGAACATTTACAACAAGATACAAAGAACACGTAAAAACATAAAAAGACACAACCGAAATCAAATTTCGCCATACACATACAAACACACACTACACTCACACGCTAATCGAAAAATCTTACACTACATCAAAAGAGCAACAAAGTAAACACAACAGAAAACTACGAGATAAATAACCACCACAAATACTATACACAACACATTCTAAACGACAAAACACACTCATAATTAAAGCCTATGTTTGAACACATGATTAACAACTACTCTATGAACAATAAAACACCACATAATACCAATATAGCACAGATTCATACTAATACAACACGCCTAAGGAACAATCTTGTCAGTGACTCACAACATTGAATAATGCGCTGACCTAGTGCGTAAAGCGTATGCTGAAAAATATCAGTAAGTAGTGGTTTTTGCCAAGGTAATACCGGAAGTGTGACTAAATACTAGGTTAAAACACAGGTTAAGTTAGTATATAAGATAACCGTTCGATCCGTACCAGAAGTACTACTAAATACTAGGTTAAATCGCAGCTTAAATTAGTATATTAGATAACCGTTCGATCCGTACCAGAAGTACTACTAAATACTAGGTTAAATCGCAGCTTAAATTAGTATATTAGATAACCGTTCGATCCGTACCAGAAGTACTACTAAATACTAGGTTAAATCGCAGCTTAAATTAGTATATTAGATAACCGTTCGATCCGTTAGCATATCACGAAGTTATAAATACTTCTTTGGATTTGGATTTAATCTTACTACTATTAGACATTAGAAAGTGTAACATAACATATAAGTAATAAAAAGATTATCACAATAATGAAATAAATATAAAGTGAATAAACAAAGGCATTTTATATAAAAATGATTTAAACCTAACCTCGATGTTACCTATATGTGAAGTCGAAACAGGTGTTAGAGTTACCCGCCATGTTTTATTTTCGGCATTTTTCAGGACAATTCGTTCAGCTCACGGAAATCTGTCGTGTGAATTGAGACGTCACAATTCAACAGTTTTACTTTTATAAATAACGCAGACGAGGGATAAACAAGTTCGCGATTTAACAATTATACTTTAATTGGTCAGTTTTATATTTGATTTTATCAATAATTATGCAACAGTAATAATAACCAGCTAAAATGTTTAATTTTAATTTAATTTATAGAAATATATAAAAGCTGGTATTGTTTAGGGTTTATTTTAATAATAGTGCTTAGAAAACCTCACATTATTAGCAGTGCTTCGCTCCAAAAGCTCTGCTAGGTTTTACTGCACCCTAGCTCTCTCGCTCCCTTACTGGAATAGCTCTGCCATGTTTTATTTTACCTAAGCTCTCTCGCTCCCTTACTGGAATAGCTTTGCTAGGTTTTACTACACCCTAGCTCTCTCGCTCTCTCAGTGGAATAGCTCTGCCATGTTTTACTTTACCTAAGCTCTCTCGCTCCCTTACTGGAATAGCTCTGCCATGTTTTACTTTACCTAAGCTCTCTCGCTCCCTTACTGGAATAGCTCTGCCATGTTTTACTTTACCTAAGCTCTCTCGCTCCCTTACTGGAATAGCTCTGCCATGTTTTACTTTACCTAAGCTCTCTCGCTCCCTTACTGGAATAGCTCTGCCATGTTTTACTTTACCTAAGCTCTCTCGCTCCCTTACTGGAATAGCTCTGCCATGTTTTACTTTACCTAAGCTCTCTCGCTCCCTTACTGGAATAGCTCTGCCATGTTTTACTTTACCTAAGCTCTCTCGCTCCCTTACTGGAATAGCTCTGCCATGTTTTACTTTACCTAAGCTCTCTCGCTCCCTTACTGGAATAGCTCTGCCATGTTTTACTTTACCTAAGCTCTCTCGCTCCCTTACTGGAATAGCTCTGCCATGTTTTATTTTACCTAAGCTCTCTCGCTCCCTTACTGGAATAGCTTTGCTAGGTTTTACTACACCCTAGCTCTCTCGCTCTCTCAGTGGAATAGCTCTGCCATGTTTTACTTTACCTAAGCTCTCTCGCTCCCTTACTGGAATAGCTCTGCCATGTTTTACTTTACCTAAGCTCTCTCGCTCCCTTACTGGAATAGCTTTGCTAGGTTTTACTACACCCTAGCTCTCTCGCTCTCTCAGTGGAATAGCTCTGCCATGTTTTACTTTACCTAAGCTCTCTCGCTCCCTTACTGGAATAGCTCTGCCATGTTTTACTTTACCTAAGCTCTCTCGCTCCCTTACTGGAATAGCTCTGCCATGTTTTACTTTACCTAAGCTCTCTCGCTCCCTTACTGGAATAGGTTTGCCATGTTTTACTTTACCTAAGCTCTCTCGCTCCCTTACTGGAATAGCTTTGCTAGGTTTTACTACACCCTAGCTCTCTCGCTCAATTACTGGAATAGTTCTGTTAGATTTTACTGCACCCTAGCTCTCTCGCTCCCTCACTGGCATGGATCTGCTATGATTTACTACACCATAGCTCTCTTCCTCCTTTACTGGCATAGCTCTGCCATGTTTTACTTTACCCAAACTCTCTCGCTCCCTTACTGGAATAGCTTTGCTAGGTTTTACTACACCATAGTTCTCTTGCTCCCTTACTTGAATAGCTCTGCCATGATTTACTACAATAAAGCTCTTTTCCTCCCTTACTGAAATAGCTCTGCCATGTTTCACTTTACCCAAGCTCTCTCGCTCCCTTACTGGAATAGCTCTGCCATGTTTGACTACACCCTAGCTCTCTCGCTCCCTTACTGGAATAGCTTTGCTAGGTTTTACTACACCATAGTTCTCTCGCTCCCTTACTTGAATAGCTCTGCCATGATTTACTACAATAAAGCTCTTTTCCTCCCTTACTGAAATAGCTCTGCCATGTTTCACTTTACCCAAGCTCTCTCGCTCCCTTACTGGAATAGCTCTGCCATGTTTGACTGCACCCTAGCTCTCTCACTCATTTACTGGAATAGCTCTGCTAGTTTTTATTACACCCTAGCTCTCTCGCACAATTACTAAAATAGCTCTGCCAGGTTTTACTACATCTTAGCTCTCTCACACCCTTACTGGAATAGTTCTGCTAGGTTGTACTACACCCTAGCTCTCTCGGTCCCTTACTGGAGTAGCTCTACCAGGTTTTACTACACCTTAGCTCACTCGCTCCCTTACTGGAATAGCTCTGCTAGGTTTTACTGCACCCTAGCTCTCTCGATACCTTACTGAAATAGCTCTGCTAGGTTTTACTACACCCTAGCTATCTCGCTCAATTACTGGAATAGCTCTGCTAGGCTTTACTACACCCTAGCTCTCTTGCTCCCTCACTGGCATGGCTCTGCTATGATTTACTACACCATAGCTCTCTTCCTCCTTTACTGGCATAGCTCTGCCATGTTTTACTTTACCCAAACTCTCTCGCACCCTAGCTCTCTTGCTCCCTCTCTGGAATAGCTCTGCCAGATTTTATTACACTCTAGCTCTCTCTCTCTCTTACTAGGTGAGGTATTTGTACGTTGACCACCAACTGACACGGCACCCAGCTATACTAATTGATGACTTTACTATGGCGTGTTTCAGGGCGTTGTGGAAGGGACAACCCTTGCGAGCAACTCTGCTACGAGCTCCACGACGGGATGTTCGAGTGCGACTGCAAGGAAGGCTTCATCCTCCACTACAACGGGTACAGTTGTCTAGGTAAGCTTTGAGTAACTGACATCTTTTCGTGTTTCAACAGCTGCACAAAATAATAAATTTGTATTACAGAAAAAAGAACGGAAGTTTTTTAACGGAATGTACACCAATGAACTGTGTAACATCCTGAAAGATCTATTCACCCTACGGTAGCAGATTAAATGTCGTGTCCAAACCGTAAATAATGTGGTAAGCATTTTAACATGTTTTTTTAGGAAATAAATACAATGGTCATTTATAAAGCACAGTTGAACAAATTATAAGGGGAATAACTGACAAAAATATGCGAAAGTGGGTCAATTTACATAGGTTGTTTCTAACTTAAGATTGACCAAATTTATATTCTGAAGCTAGAGGGAAGGAGGAAGAGAGAGAGAGTAAGAGAGAGATAGACAGATAGATAGATAGATAGGGAGAGAGAGAGAGAGAGAGAGAGAGAGAGAAAGAGAGAGAGGAAGAGAGAGACAGAGAGGATAGAATAAGGGGAAGAGCGAAGGAGGGGAGAGGGGTACGAGAGAAGAGAGAGGGGGATGAGAATAGATGAGAGAAATAGAAGAGGATTATTGTAAGAGTGAGAGGGGGGATTCCATCTTTGCATGTCTATTTTTTTTATACATTTATAAAACACTTTAAGTGAATAAATATGTAACACTTACCCAGAGTAGCACCTAATTTTGATTTGATATTGAGAATGGCCATTTTAGGAGATGTAAATCAATATTACCTCTGAATCACTTGTAGAAGCAAGCTTTGTTTTGTAGATTTTCTAATGTATATTAACATACATACATCTTTAAAAGAATACATGTTTTATGCCCTTAATCAAGTTTATAAAGTTTACTGTTAATATTTGGGGATATTTAGTGCTGAGTCAGCTTTAAATAGCGCTCTTTTAATTAAATAGGTTTTACCTGAAATGTTTTATTTCAGAACCAGTTTTATAAAAAATATGTAAATATCTTTACTAAAGTTTTAGGTAATTAAAGAAAATGTGGTTTTTAAGTCGCGTGGGGTCCAAGCCAAGATTGAGTGAGTTGTTATTTAAAAAGACCTGTAATTCTTTGAAACACCCAACAACCAATCACAACTTGGTGGTTAAACAGAAACACCCAACAACCAATCACAACTTGGTGGTTAAACGGAAGCACCCAACAACCAATCACAACTTGGTACTAACCACAATGTTTTTTGGTTTTGGGATTTTAATGTAATTTGTCTTTAAATCAATAAAAATAATTATGTTGAGGTATAGTGTCCGGTCTGGCAGACTCGTAAAAGTCTTTACTCCACCATGTACATCTAGGATTCTGGTTATATAGCCCATGATGACACTAGACCAGTCCAGTGGACAACTATAATAACAGAGCATCCAGCCGTATTTGCCGGCCAACCCCTCCTCCCCGTCATCGCCCCTACGTTGAACTTCGGACTCGCCGTTACGACGTAATGACTCGTCCTTCATACATTGGTTCCGTTTTCAATTCAAGGCACGAACTAAGATATGTTTTCCAATTTTTATCCATTTAGTTTTGTATGGGTTTTCCTACAGCTGTTGTCGATCTTTTATCCCCAGCTTCCCCTCTACTGACCTTACCATTAACTCAAATCCTCCAATGGTGATGCCTCTCAGGTTTCTTGCTACAACCTCTTTAAATACGTTTTACATCCTTGATGAATTCTATCTCTGACACATTTTCACACGTACCTATTACAAAATATTTTTGGTAATCTATTGTCTGTTAAACACTTCACACAGCCAACTGTCGATTGAGTCTAAATGAGTTTGTTTCGTTTGAAATTACTTACTTTATAATTCTGGCTTTAGCCTCTATTAAACGTTGTAACTTCCAGAGCATCTGGGAAGTACAAGTGGTTCTCTTATTGTGTTTTTTCCTCACTAAATAATTCAAAACTCCATCTTTATTGATTGAATCTTGAATTCAGTTTTTGCTGTTGAATATCGCTCAATAATTTGCTCATTACCTCTTCTTTTATTGAATATCTTTCTAGTCTGAACTTTGTAAATTCCAACTATCAAAAATTCACATTTAAAGAAATATATAGCAATAATTTAGTTAGAGTTTAGCTAGCGAGAACACTTCACAAACGTAAAACTAACAGTGTACCCTAAACCTCACTACACACTGCTTTACTAAAACAAACACACTAGATTCGACAACGTAGTCGCCTTCATCAGTGCTTGGCTACTACTACCTGATGTTAGTAGCAAATAAAATTGAGACTTTTATGTTACTATTTATTAGGAATAAACTGTGGTTGAATTTAATAATAAATACACAAAAACCTCTTAACCACAAACTTTCTTTAATTTACCCTAATGTACATTTCAGTTACAAAGTAACCATCCTCAGAGGGATAACATACAAAGACTGGTCGAAGAAATTATTTCGAATAAGTTCCTTATTTCTAAAATAACATTATTAAAATTACATTCACATAAACAATATTCCACCTATTGTCACGTCATTTTCAAATTTTAACTTATCATATCCAGATGTATTTAATGAACCAGTAACGTGTAAAAACATAATTTGTTACTACCAAGATGAGTTGATTCATTCGATCTTCATGTATCACAAAATTACAAAAGATTATAGTTTGAGAATGATTATAAAATTAAATAATTGTTTCCAGATAATGTCTAATGTTTTCTTACAGAACTAAACACTACAATGGAGCCAATGATTAACGATGACCTTGACCAAGACATCGGGGAAGACATTTTGTACCAGAAGGACGCTTCGTTCTCCGCAGAGCTTGACACAGGGTCAGCGGTTGAGGAGAGTTCCCAGTGGATATCTTCGACGACGACAACCACCCCGATTGTAGCGGTCAGGTTTGTGACAACAACGTCGGGCCCGAATTTAGAACAAAAGCTGCCGTTGACGTCAAGAGAGCTAGAGGACCCGTCGTCTACAACAACGTCGGCGCCTTGCTTGCTGGACTGCGCCGCTGGAGGGCAGTGCACCTCCGAGGGGACGACTCACCGTTGCCAGTGCCCGTTGGGACGGTCGGGGGCTACGTGCGACACAGGTAAATGCTTTTGTAATAAGAAAGTATGCGTCTGAAAACCAGGCAAGCACCATTTTTCGAAAAAATCGTGTTTTTTCTTATTCTTATAGTACAAAAGACGCCGGATTCATTTGTTTGGAAATCAGATATTTTCAGTTCATAGTCTTAAAGCTAGAATGAATTTTCACTGTATAAATACTGTAATATCGTGATTCCCATGGGTTTTCAATTCCTTCTTTCAGTTCATGCCCACTCTATGTATATTTATATACCTTGTTCAAATATTCTATTCTTAATAACATACTTTTTATTCATCCACTCAAGTTCAAATACATTTGTTTAAATTTATAGTTAACGATACTTAATGATAATATAGATTTTTAAATAATAGCTCATTAGTTAAATATAATAATAGATAATTTTATTATTATTTTAATATTTATTTTAATATAATACCTAATTATTATAATATTTATTTATTTTAGTATGCAATATACTAGTATTTATTTCATTCCAGCTGATTTCATGTTATAGGTTTTGCTATAGAACAGCTGTTTTAACGCATAATATATTTTACTTTATTCATATTAATTGTAACTATTTAACAAAAATCAACCAACATAAAATATTTCTTTGTTGATCTGAGTAGGAATTGACTTTAAACAATTGTTTGTTTTACTTCTATTTATAGTAGGTCATAGTTCTGGGTTTTTGTGATTTCATGTATATCGCAGTTTGTTTGGGGTTTCTTTAATGGTTTATTCTCTTTGGGTTTATTACCACGAGCTGATTTCATCACTCTATTGTTATACTTATTTTATTTTTCTCTTTCATATCAATCTTTGTGGACGTCACTTTGCTCTATGATGTTAACATCATTTGGTTTTTCCTACTGCGTTTCTTAGCATTCTCATGTT
>JBAIZL010000369.1:3665000-3677500 GCA_036971475.1 Prosapia bicincta
AGCTTCAATTGCTTGTCTCTGAACGTCAAATGTCTGTAGTTATGCATTCGCTGAAATGGCGCATCACGAAAACGTCTTACTTAACAAACGGAATAATATTGGAGAGAAATTAACCATTTAAGACATATACATTTTGTAAGTACATATGAAAATAAATCTTTAAAATAACACTATCAGAATTTTCAAAATAATTATTTATTGCCGTAAAATAGTAGTAAATGAAAACTTATTTAGTAAACTCTTATTTAATAAACTTAGTAAACTCTATTAATTTTAAAATATGTTGGTTTGCCCCTTGCCTCATATTATTATTACGATTGTTCGATTACCTGTTTTGGTTCACACTCTCTCGTTCATATTTTCAGTTGTTAATAAAATACTTTTCATTTATTGACTCAAGTTCAAATACTTTTTAAATTGTAGTGGGTGACACTTGATGTTAATACAGTTTATCAAATAATAAATTATTATTTAAATTTAATGAAATAATTTTAGTTTTGTATGGGAGAAAATCGTTTCACAAAAGGAGCAAAGTATGCAACATAGTTATTTTGTCCCATTTTTATAACATAAGGTTTCATAAAACAGCTGATTTTATGTTTAGGTTATGTGGTAGAACAGCTGGTTTAACTCATAGATTATGTTTCTTTATTTGTATTATAATATATTTCTTTGCTGACCTTTGTAGGAATTTACATGAATTTCTTTTTGTTTATATTAGCCTACTTGGTAAACATAATAAATCATATATTAACATTAATCTAAATACACGTTAGTAAGGAATTCTTATGGAGCGTTTAAGTGAATCAACAATAACACAAGTATACATTTGATAGCATATTTGGAGTATAGAGAAGTCGAGTAGTAGGTTACTGAATTATCGTCACTTACTGAACTGAATCATTACGTTCAGTAAATACAGAAGCGGGGATATTAGCTGATTGGGGATGAAGCAGGAGAGTATCAGCCAACATGGGCCTACTTGGATCCCCAGACAGTATGGAGTACACAGAGGAGAGATCAGGCCCACGACCTTCCATCTACACTTTACTAGGCAAGGGTATGACTATGACGGGATGAGGCTGGAGAGTATCAGCCAACATGGGCCTACTTGGATCCCCAGACAGTATGGAGTACACAGAGGAGAGATCAGGCCCACGACCTTCCATCTACACTTTACTAGGGCTTGACGGTGACGGGATGAGGCTAGAGTCATGGAACTGCTTAGGGGATACCTAAAGCATTCGCTACGCCAAACAAGAGAGACCGGCATCTGTACAGATAGTTCATTCACCACCACTGGAGGTGATGCTTTTACTTGAGGGGTACTTTACAGATGGTAACGCAATCTTAGCGGGCCCATCTGTAGAGGGGCTTTAGAGGTAGGCAAACAGAAAACTCTGAGGGCGCTCCTTCTGAATGATTCTCAAGCTGTTACTGAAACTCCCTCACTGACAGAAGACTGTGCCTGTAAAGGCCTTAGAAATCCCCCTGCCTCAGGTCCATCGTCCTCCATCTCTTCGTTCAATGGAAACTACTGTAACACGGGAATTGCACTCCTTGTGGTTAGTAAAGTGGAGAGACTAACTCCCTCTGTCATCCCCCGAATAAATACGCAACCGTAGAATCTGTCAATGGCCAAGAGTGCCTTAAGGTACATCCCTAACGCATTGGTCTACTCGATGGACCCCTAACCGTTGCTTAAAGCAGGTGGTATTAAAGCAGGGTCTGCGCGACAAAGAATTACGAGGGAAAGGTTGGGGAATAAGTAATAAATTATAAATAACTAAATCATAGTCGAATTCTGAGCCCGAAGTAAAGATAAATAAATAAAAGTAAACTACTATGCCACAAGTATGCAAAGACCTTCAAATGCAAACAACTTATATGATAATTTATAATCTATAAATTATAACTTCTTTTTGGAGTAAGGTGAGTATGTCTTGAGTAGAGTAATACATTTTCATCTCAACTTTAGGAATTTTCACGTAAAAAGTTTGTTCCTGTTGAAACAAAATTTTTAAGGTTTTAAAACTTTTCAATCACAAGTTCGTTTGCTTAAAAGATTCGTTGAACTTTCTCTATTGGAAGGAGTTTCTAAGGAGAATATTTCTTGCAAAATGTTAGACATTTTAGTAACGACATTATGAATTCAAAATATTTGCTGAGAAACCTTTACTGCTTCTCCAAGGCGTAGCTTTAAGTTAGAAATCATTTAGCAAAAAAAATAAATAAAATAACGAAAATTAAATATCATAACATTTACAAAGCTATTTAATTTGTAATTTACAACTAAAATCACTTGTAAATTGTTTCAGTTGCATTAATGCATTTACGTTATAATGTTGAGGACGGCAGTTTCTGGAATGTTTTCCATTGTCAACTGAGACCATTTACAAGTGTTTTTAGTTAGAAGCTAGTAGCTCACGTAAAGATGGAATCAACAAATATGATATTTACAAAGACCTTAAACAGTCATTTACATAGACATAAAGAGTCAAGTCTCGTATTTTCGATTAGTTAGTAAATCAATAAAGAACATAAACGAAAACAAGGGATGAGTTAAAAAGCATTTTTCAAGAGAAATTCCTGGCAAAAAAGCTCGTTGAAATAACAATTTCATATACAGGAAACCATTTTGCACCTTTCTGCCTTTACCGCACCATGTTCAGTCCACTAACATACGTTTATTACTTTAAATGGACAAAACAAACATTTTCAAATGTTTCTAAATTCAGAGGTTGTCGAATAATTTTCAAAAATTACATATTATAAAACTCACATTTAAGAATATATATCCGAGTACAATCTTTTGTCTTTTCTAACATTACGATATTTTTCTGTGTTGACGCGTTTCAGAATGACCCCTTTTCAAAACTTTAATAGGATTGTTCGTCTAAATATTGAGGGTTCATATACTGTTAACAAAGCTCCCACTACTTGCAAACGTTGCTTCCTATTGCTGCACCCCTACTCTTGACTCTTCGCGTTTCAGCTAATTAATAATTTTAAACTTTTACAAATAACGTCTGTTATTTTTTCAAAATTTTTTAAACATTTATTTGTTTATTTATTACATTTTTTCACTTCAACATTGCTTTATAAATTTCCAAATTTCTAAAATAACCAAACATCTTATTTTATCAACGTAATGTATAATCTTCATAGTATTTTTCATTTCTTGGGGTGTATGGCCCTCTTTCAACATATCTGTAGCATAATTCGAACCGTTTTATGATATTTAAATGACCTTGATAAAAATAAGGTCAGAACCATAAAAAATGGTCTTATATATACAATATTGTATACAAATTACATTAAAAATTATATTTTTACCCTCTTCTCTTGGAAAAATAACTGATTATTTTGCCAATTTAAAATTTGTGTTATAACTTAAACTAATTATTAGAAGGGCGTTAGGAGATACTTTGCCTTCAAAGGTCATTCTGAATTTTTGTTTTTTTATAAATAATTGCAATGTTCTTCGGCAACAGAAAATGACCTGTTTTGATTCTTAAATCATTATAAACGTTTGTTATAAAAATGATAAAAACGCTTTTTGAGATGTTTTGAAAACTATTCAACTCTTTTTAAACTTTTTTATCATAACGTAATCATATATTGCCATCGAAGATGTATGCAAAATGTCAGTTCTAATTAAATACTGGGAGGTGAGCGAAAAATAAATTACAATATTAAACTGCATTAACTGAAATGAGTTAATTGAATAATTAATTAATCTATTTGATTATGATTTATTATTGTACTGGCATTGAAGATATATGGCTACGGGAATACCCAGTTAAATTGGACAGCGTGACAAGGTGGGAGATTGATTACAAGATTTGAACAGCATTAACTGAAATTAGTAAATTTACTATTTGTGATTGATTCATATATTCTCAATATATATATATATATATATATATATATATATATATATTTAAGATTAAATAATATACACAATTACAGGAATAATGTATTGAACAATACATTAAAAGCTTTTCGTTGGTTGACATTACCAACATACTCAGGAATTACAATACTAAGAATGAGTATTACTTAGAATTTATTTTTAGTATTGTAATTCCTGAGGATGTTGGTAATGTCAACCAACGAAAAGCTTTTAATGTATTGTTCAATAAATTATTCCTGTAATTGTGTATATTATTTAATCTTAAATATATATATATATATATATATATATATATATATATATATATATATATATGTGTGTGTGTGTGTGTGTGTGTGTGTGTGTGTGTGTGTGTGTGTGTGTGTGTGTGTGTGTTTGTGTGTGTGTGTGTGTAGAACATTTCAGTTCAGTTAGGTAGACAGAAAAGAAATTGTACAAATTTAACTACATCAACTGATAATAACTTGAAACAACTGCGGATAAATAAATAAAACCTCCTAAAGCACAAATACGTTATTACTTATCTCTTGATGTAGTTTACATTTCGATTCTCAGAAGAAATTACTGCGACTCTTGTTGTAGTAATTTCCGATGAATATGATTGCTTTGTACATCAGGACATAAATTTCAAAAAATTGTGGTTTAATAGGTTTTATTGATTTATAATTACATTAATCGAAGTAAATTAGTCGAAAGTTAACTGTGCATTTTTCGTGACATAATTGAAAGATAAAATTGTACTTTTTCATATTTCTCTATTTTTATTGACATTTGGTTAAAACGTTTTTCTATATTTCAATAAAACCCACCTCACAGATAAGCAATGTCTCCCACACGAGTAGAACAAAAGATTGTAGAAATACTAGAAAGTCAGTAGTTTTTATTATTTGTATTTAAATTATAAAGTTCTTAATGTTAATGTTCAGTACATTCGAATACATTATGTTTTACATATCGATTAAAAGAACAGGAAAAATATTAAAAAATCCGATATAAAATATACAGTTAAACGTGGTGAGGTATAGTAGACATGTAAGTAAAGCCTCCATTGGACTAAACTTTCAGGGGTTGTTCTCTCGGATTACGTTCAGAGAGCCTGTTTACATTGGAGGCAGAGGGAATACGTCAGGACTGACGGAGAAGCTACCGACCGAGCGGGGGTTCAGAGGCTGTGTGAGGCATCTGGAGATCAATGAGCTTGTTTATAACTTCGCTTTGGCACCGGCTGGAGATGCAGTCAAAGGCTTCGATATTGGTGAGCAATTTGACATCGTGTCAGAATTCTTAGCACAGATATTTACTTTATTTTAAATAACATTATTTGAATATTTTGTAAGTTTATCTATTTTGTTGGCCTATATTACAAACTTGCACACACACACACACACACATACATATATGATATATGATATATATATACATATTTATATATATAAAGAACTAAGTCAAAATACAAATACAAGAATTATAATTGAATTTACAATTCAAAGTTTTTTGTTGGCTAACAATACCATCATCATCAGGAATATTAAACAATTCATATTGTTTCATATATATATATATATATATATATATATATATATATATATATATATATATATGTATATATATATCATATATATAAATATAATACATTTGTATTCATGTTTCTAGAAATTTGATTCTAAAGACATACTTAGACTAACGTTCTGTGTTTAGTATAGGAAATCGATATTTAAGTCGATTATTCATGTATTGTATTTTAAACTTTTTAATTACGTTTCGTTATTTGCCAATAAACTTGATCGTCTCTGGAAGTATAGACCTGGCTTACGGCAATATTCGTGCAAAGTTCCCGCGAACACAAGATTAGTCGTTAAGTGCCGGCAGAAAATAATTCCTCACTTTTCCTAGATTTTTTATAACAAAAATTTAAATTTTGCGTTTTAGCAGCAATAAACGTTAATAAAAAAAGCATTATAAATAATTAATTTTGTCTTATGAATTTTGATAACAGAGTTATTGTACTGAATATGAACTAAAATTTATTTATAAATAGTTATTTTGTCATTAATTTTTTATTTTGGCGAATTTGTCACGCGAAAACGTACCAAGAAATAAGTTAGTAATGTCTTATATTGTTCTTTAAGTAAAACTTTGTTTGTTTTAAAATAAATTTAACACAATTTAAACGAAAGAAAAATATTTAAAAGTAAGGCTATATTAAAGTTAATATTTAAATTGAAAGATTAAGTTGTAATTTATTTCATTGTTATTTGCAGCAATAAATAAATATAACATCCTATTTGATGTAAATTAGGTAGATGTTATGAGATATAAATTAGGTAGATATTATGAGATATAAATTAGGTAGATATTATGAGATATAAATTAGGTAGATATTATGAGATATAAATTAGGTAGATATTATGAGATATAAATTAGGTAGATATTATGAGATATAAATTAGGTAGATATTATGAGATATAAATTAGGTAGATAATATGAGATATAAATTAGGTAGATATTATGAGATATAAATTAGGTAGATATTATGAGATATAAATTAGGTAGATATTATGAGATATAAATTAGGTAGATATTATGAGATATAAATTAGGTAGATATTATGAGATATAAATTAGGTAGATATTATGAGATATAAATTAGGTAGATATTATGAGATATAAATTAGGTAGATATTATGAGATATAAATTAGCTAGATATTATGAGATATAAATTAGGTAGATATTATGAGATATAAATTAGGTAGATATTATGAGATATAAATACTGACATTAAAATTTTAAATTCGTGGAAAATATTGTTTGTTATACAATTTTTAATTTACTCACTTAATACGTTATATAGTTATAATAGGTTAAAAACAGACATTTGCTACTCTGTTGTAATATCTTGCCTTAAATAACTTGTGTAAGCATTGAAATCTCTTTCAATATTTTAAAGCTTTTCTTGAGCTCATGAATAATAATTAAACCTTATTACTAATTAATATAGCCATTTGGCATGTCTCACTCGTTGTTCGGAAAGCTTTCATTTACATCCGTTCGTTAAATGTATGTTTGTGACGTCACAAAGTCGACATTTCGGTAGAGCTGCGATTGCATTGCTTTGATCTCGGTGTAATTATATGCAAGCTCCATTCACTAAAGCTTGGTCTGTGCAGATGAATGTGTTGCTGACAGATGTAGCAAAGTGCCTTGTCAACATGGGGGTAAGTGCCTGACCTCTGGGGACTCTGCTGTCTGCCTCTGTCCACTCGGGTTCACTGGTGACCTCTGCGAGGTCAGACTAGATTTACAGGTACGTAGTACAAACTATGTATAATGTAAATATATAACAGATGTACAAAAAGATTGTTTTCTTGGAAACGTTTCTTTTTAATAACTAGATATTTGCATAAATGATTAATTTAGGAATATAATAAAGAGAATAATTTAATATATTCATTTAGAGATTAAAAAAAAGCTATTTATAAAATAAATTATGTATGTATAAAATAACCAGTAAAACGATTTCATCTTTATTGTGACATGTGTTTAGAAAGGGAAAATTACTGTGAAGGTAAAAAATGGAATATTAATTTAAACCGGAACGCAAAAAAAGGCCCCTTTATGTTCCCTTATATAAACTAAAAGGAAAACTGTAAATGCCCTCTTTTAAAAAATGCAGTTACAATACGATTACATTTAACCAAAACCGAAATACCGCCCCAACTCTTCTAACTATTCCATTCCCCCAAGTTCAGTTGTTAATTCTGATGATGCTGGATTGTCGAAACGTACTAAAGGTTTTGTTTTAACTATTTTAGGTATTGTTGTAGCTAAAGGATTTTAATCTTAATATTATAATTCAAGCTGTTGCGTCCTACATTTGTAATAACGTTTATCTAATTATTATGATTTATTTTATCTATTATTACCTTAAATGGTGTAGCGGGCAAGAAGTAAAGGGTTATTTGGCTGAACCACAACCAACTGATTGATTCTACAATCAAGATGGATCAATCCATTTCGACTTGAGTTAACCATGTGCTCTTGTGTTATTAAGGATTAAGAAATCCATGAATAGTAAATTAATCCTTCCACTGGATTACGCAGTAAGGCTTCTATTTCCTTCGTATTTACACTTAAATAAGCTGTAATCTTGTAGCGTTGGAAGAGAGTTGATGTGGTCACCCCTAGTCTTACACACCCCATGTATCTAATTAACGTTAGTTTGGGGTTGAGCCTTCAATGTCGGCCACAAACAGCCTATAGCTTACGCTAATAAGGATTGCTTGGTTGGTTGGTAACAAGGAATTATGTTCTTCAATGAAAACCGCAGAACAATCTTCAACACAACACTTGATACAATTACGACGTGTCAGGCACAGCTAAGGAACCCAACGACACTTGGAGTCATATGACACAAAGGCATTGCAGTAATTTAATTCTAATGCTGTGAATTTATAAATGGAAAAAATAAATCCTACGTGTTGACGTAATACATCTTATGTGTCGACGTAGTATGTTTTACGTGTTGACGTAGTAAAGCCTACGTTTTGACGTAATAAATCCCATGTGTCAACGTAACAAATTCTCCGTGTCGACGTAATAAATCCTACGTATCGACGTAATACATCCTACGTGTTGACGTAATAAATCCTACGTTTTGACGTGATAAATCCCACGAGTCAACGTAATAAATCCTACTTGTTGACGTAATAAATCCCACATGTTGACGTAATAAATCCTACGTATCGACGTAATACATCCTACGTGTCGACGTAATAAATCCTACGTGTTGATGTAATAAATCCCACATGTTGACGTAATAAATCCTACGTATCGACGTAATACATCCTACGTGTCGACGTAATAAATCCTACGTGTTGATGTAATAAATCCCACATGTTGACGTAATAAATCCTACGTATCGACGTAGTAAATCCTACGTGTTGATGTAATAAATCCTACGTGTCGACGTCATAAATCCTACGTGTTGATGTAATAAATCCCACATGTTGACGTAATAAATCCTACGTGTCGACGTCATAAATCCTACGTGTTGATGTAATAAATCCCACATGTTGACGTAATAAATCCTACGTGTCGACGTCATAAATCCTACGTGTTGATGTAATAAATCCCACATGTTGACGTAATAAATCCTACGTGTCGACGTCATAAATCCTACGTGTTGATGTAATAAGTCCCACATGTTGACGTAATAAATCCCACACGTCGACGTAGTAAATCTTACAAACCTTAGGATTTGAATCCTGATACTGAAATTTACTGATACATTATGTTGGAATAAATTATTGTAATTTCAGAAAATAATTTGCAGTTTTTTTGAAAAATAAAGGACATTTTTTATTTAAGATTATTAAGAGCTAATTTATGTTACAAGCTCGTATTAAGGTTTCCCATCTGCATAGGTGCCATCCTTTAATGGGTCAAGTTACCTACGCTATCCAGGACTTGGAGGTTCTGCCCTCTCGTGGTTGGATTTACTGCTGATCCTGAAACCTACAGCCAACGATGGAGTAATACTCTACAACGGACACCGATCCGACGGCGTTGGCGATTTCATGGCTGTTTATATGAGCGAAGGGCATTTGGAATTCACGTTTGACCTTGGAACTGGAGCTGCCACTTTGAGGTAAGGCAAATGCACCACCGCTATACCTTTCTACCAACAATGAAACCTAAACTAGTTGCTATTTACCCCTATGCGTATGTATGTATAACAATATGATAAATAGTTATTATCTGGATTACATCCGTTCATTCTGCAGTGCATATAATCGTAGTTCCGACGTTTCGCTAGAATCTCATCTAGCATTGACGAGTTGAACCCAACAACAGTTGAAGAACGGGTGGCAGTGCTAGATGAGATTCTAGCGAAATATACGGAACATACTCCTGATAATAACTATGCATCATATATATATTTCGAACTATAGTTTTATCGACATAACTTGTGTCACATCCTACTATCTCTACATGAGGCTGCTCTAGTCACGTTACCATTGACAGTCTTAGTGACACATTTAAATAAATAAAATAAATGTGTGTTGTTTATGAACAGTTTTATTTATTATATATAACAAATAAAAAATTTCTTTTAATATAAATCTTAAGATCTAAAATCAAATTTGTTGTAATATCTGTTCTGCGTTGGGCTGATTAGGTTATAATATTTTCCTTGTTCCTGCAGGAGTAACGAGCCAGTCACCCTCGGGGAGTGGCACGAGCTGAGGCTGTCCAGGACGGGCCGTCTGGCGGTGCTTCAGGTCGACAGGAAACCTCCGAGCCAGGTCCTGGCTCCGGGCGCGTTTACTCAGCTCTCGTTGCCGCTGAACCTCTACATCGGCGGAGTCCCTAACTTCGATATGGTCTCCCCTAAGGTTAGAGTCCGGACGTCATTCATCGGCTGTATTCAGAAAGTAAGTTTCCTATTGCATTTTAAGTGATTTTATTTTTTTAATGTAAAATTTACACAATTTAACTGTAACCTTGTTTTGTATTGATGGAAAAAAACCCAACATTATTTCTCAGTGAAGGAATACAATAACGGTGTATATACTTAAACAGTCAGAACTGTTTGAGCCTATGCTGTCATAAGTCTGTACTTGTTTTGTTTCTGCTACTATAAGTTACATATTACCCTGTAGGGCTTTGTTCTTATTCATAATATTTTAATCAACAATATTAAAGAAAATAATGAGAATATTACAATTACAATAATATTAGTTAAAGATTATATTTAGAGATAAGTAATAAAATATTAGCAACCACTGGGGTGGGAGGCAGACATTAGTACTGTTTTCCAGAATTTAGTTTTTAAATCTACCAATAGAATCTATTACCCTAGATTTTATAATGATGTATATGTTTATTGTTACATAATAAAACAATGTAGTTAATAGAAAAGCCGTATTTGACATTGGAAGATTTACTAAATTTTATTTCTGAATGCAACTACTGTTGGTGTAACAGGCCGTGAAGTGAACTCAAAAAGATTTTTGTTCAGGCTCGCCAAAAAAAAAAATATTTGAATATTATAAAAGGTTTATTTTATACAAGAACCTTTTACATTTAATAATGTTGTATAATTCTTGCAAAAATATTTTTTTAATAACAAGGCAAAGAAGTTTATGTTTTAGTGCAGCGTTTCGGCAATTAGTTCGTTACTTTATCAGGCTTAAAACATTATTACATTGCTTTTAATTACGCGTATAAAATAGAAGTACACTCACAACAATAATTCAGAACTGTTTACCTTGAAGTTGTCTATAATAAATTACCAAAGAATAGTTAACATTAAAAATGATTTTGATAAGTTACATAGTATTTATCAGCCATTATTGTATAAATTAAAAACATTCAAGATTTAGTTAGTAATGATTTGTATGTTTGAACCTTTAGTTGTTGTTTGTTATTTTTGTGTGTTATATGCAAGTTTTGTTGTTCTTCCACTGTTTTAAATTAAGGTTTAGATGATTTTATGACCCTCACTACTTTGGTGAGTTAATTTATTATATTTTTTATTAAACATTTGTTGAGATTTTAAAAAGTTTTACATTATTGTTGCGAGTGTACTTGTATTTTTATGCGTATTTAAAAGCAATGTAATCTTGTTCTCAGACTTGATAAGGGCAACAAGGTAATTGCCGAAACGATGCACTAATTACATAAACTCCTTTGGCTTATCAGGTTTATCATTATTTAATATATTATTTTGTTGAATGTAGATATATTAATAGCGTTACTGTTTGTCCCTTCCTCAAGTGTATGTGCATCTCTTTCAGGTTGTGATTAACAATCAACCACTACAAATACTGGCGGAAGCCTTGGCAGGGGTTAATGTGGATAATTGTCCTCACCCTTGTGTGGCGCGCCCTTGCGGTGACCGGGCTCGATGCGTGCCCCACCACGAAGCCTACAAGTGCGAGTGCGCTCGCCATTGCCAAGAAAACACTTTCGAACCCACCACTGCAGTCGCCACTTTCTCAGGGACCACATTCCTCCACTACACAGATCCGGATATTGTTCACAGGTAACAGGGGGAAATATTCTTTAAAAAAAAACATTTTAAAAAATGATTCGTATATTAATTGTTTTTTTCATAGTTAAATAAAGAATCAAATAAAATATGAAACAATGTTTAGAAAAGGTCTAAATATTTTATTGATTTTCAATTGTATAAATTCTGAGTTGTTTTGTAAGAAATTTTGGAATTACAAACTAAGTAATACCAATTGAATTATGAGTAATAAACATTAGATGTTCCAAACTTTACCGACAGCAGAGTTGCCAACCTTTGCAATGTTACTGCAGAAAATAAAACAGTAGAATCATGGTGTGTACAGAGTGTTTCCCAAATAAGCAAGAGAAATGCAGGATATATTCTACGGTTGGAAATAAATAAAAAAATCAGCATATATGAGGAAATACTTCGTTAGGTATTCGGCTGGAATCCAGTTCCCTTGGTGGAATGATATTATGCTGAAAGTTTTACGGGTTTATCCGAGCCCCGAAATAGCGGATTTTAATATTTGTGGAATTGAAAACTTTCAAACAAATTGTTCTAAAA
>JBAIZL010000369.1:3682500-3767500 GCA_036971475.1 Prosapia bicincta
TGTCTTGAACAAAATATTGAAAATCCAAAAAGTCTGTTAACAAAAAAAATGTAATTAAATCGATTGAAAAATAGTTACTTTTTTAATTTATACTTTTATATATAACTAAACTTTTTTAATGTTGGTAACAATGTTATTATCTCAATTTGTTTTCATTGAAAATATTGTTCACGAATCTCGTATTTTCCGAAATAGAAGAATCATGTTTATAAACAAAACCAATATATATTGATGATCATGAAACTTTCAAACCATAATTGTTTAAGTAAAATAAGGAATAAATTGTATTATAATAATAAATATTAATTTTATAACAAAGTACTGAAAAGGGTAAATAATAACAATGCAGGCCCTAAAACGTTTAAAAATTACACGTTTGTCAGAAGAATTGATAACATCCTCACGACAAGGCTTATGTAAAGGAAAATGTTTGCAACTGTGCACAAATAGAGTTGTATTAAAATTTATTTCAATGAGAAACTATTCAATTCTGATGATAATAAGTGAATAATGGCAAACTGAATGAAACAACTAATATTGGACAAAACATCTCAAAGCAATTTCTACATAGGTCAACAAAGAAAATTATATTTTATTTACGATTTATTAAATAATTACAATTAATAAGTATGCACATATTAATATGTAGGTAGTAATATTAATATGCACAAATAATACGTATGACAGAAACTCAATATTAAGTGGCAAAACGGAAAGAGAATTAATTTTTAACTAATGATTAAAAAAAAAAACTGCGCAGCATCAAATGTTACCCAATACTAGTTTAAAAAAATATATTTGAACTTGTGTGAATGAATAAAATTTATTTTACTAACGACTAAAAGTTTTAACAATTTATATAAATACATATAAACATTTCTAATATAAATGTGTTTTATATTTTACTCATGTTTAATGTTAATGAAACAAGTTTTGTATATATATTGCAGAAATGGCCAGGACGGTTGGTTGACAGTAGATAACGGGGAACCTGTGTCCGTCAGATCTCCGGGGAAATTAAGACAACTCAACATTAACACAGGCCTCTATATAGGTACGCAGCTTATATAATCTAACCAATGCTTAGTGAAAGGGATATATATAAATTTATTAATATTATCTTCCACTTGAACTACTAGCCACACAACATAAGTTAATATCCAAGCAATTGCCTATATATATTATTCTTGATCTAAATGAGGCTGTTTTGCTAGATATCCCGCAATGGGACCGTCAGCCGTCCCGTTTGCAGTCCTGGGACAGTTGTCCTTATTCCAGACTAAAATAAAGTGCTATTGTCGGCGAACTGTTTAAGTCAAAATTTCTTATATTTTTATAAACAAACTTTAAGTAATTATAAAAGATTTTTGATGGAATAATAATTAGTCTTCTACAACTATATTTAACCCTTATGTTTAAGACATGATTTTAATGTTTTTACATTACATGAAAACTATAGTTTGAATTTATTTTCACTAAATAAAAAATTAAAATCACCAGATTATTCATTATTAGTAAATAAAATGAAGAATTAAACTAAAAATTTTAAAAAATAACTTAATCTTTGGAGATTTGAAAAATCTTGTTTTTGAGAACCAGACATCTCCGGTTATTCGTCACGTATTTGCAGAATATTACTGATATATCCAAGTGGTGGAGCAAGCCCCGATTTCTTTTCATCAATACATCGGCTCATACTACACTCTAACACTGTCCAACCTAATTCTCCAAAATACTATACATTTCAAAGTTTAAATGAAATGTAAAATAATTAAAATTGAAGCTCCCAGGCTTTCATACAACACTCTCAGACATTCTCAAGCAGTCTTTCCGTTACACCAATAGAGTTATTATACCTTTAGGTTTCTTTAAAAACAAATTATTAATAATTATTTAGGTAATAATTAATGACCTTTGGTACGTATTCGGGCACGCCATACCAAAATATGTATCGTATTCTATGATTTAAGTTAGATATTCAGTAGGATTATTAAGATAAAATCATACTAAACTTCTAACAGAGGTAAGAACACAGATGGCGTTATACATATTTACATACACAATAAACGTTGAATATACAAAGTGCACATACTTGAAACTTGAAATGTCCCGTTCACCGAGGTCTTCTAGATGGATGACGACGTGCTTTAGCTGCTCCCTGTACGCGCACTAAACATACCTAACTAAACAAGAAAAGGGTTCACATACTTGAACGTTGAAATGTCTCGTTCACCGAGGTCTTCTAGATGGATGACGACGTGCTTTAGGTGCTCCCTGTACGCGCACTAAACATACCTAACTAAACAAGAAAAGGGTTCACATACTTGAACGTTGAAATGTCCCGTTCACCGTGGTCTTCTAGATGGATGACGACGTGCTTTAGCTGCTCCTTGTTCGCGCACTAAACATACCTAACTAAACAAGAAAAGGGTTCACATACTTGAACGTTGAAATGTCTCGTTCACCGAGGTCTTCTAGATGGATGACGACGTGCTTTAGGTGCTCCCTGTACGCGCACTAAACATACCTAACTAAACAAGAAAAGGGTTCACATACTTGAACGTTGAAATGTCTCGTTCACCGAGGTCTTCTAGATGGATGACGACGTGCTTTAGGTGCTCCCTGTACGCGCACTAAACATACCTAACTAAACAAGAAAAGGGTTCACATACTTGAACGTTGAAATGTCTCGTTCACCGAGGTCTTCTAGATGGATGACGACGTGCTTTAGGTGCTCCTTGTTCGCGCACTACACATACCTAACTAAACAAGAAAAGGGTTCACATACTTGAACGTTGAAATGTCTCGTTCACCGAGGTCTTCTAGATGGATGACGACGTGCTTTAGGTGCTCCCTGTACGCGCACTAAACATACCTAACTAAACAAGAAAAGGGTTCACATACTTGAACGTTGAAATGTCTCGTTCACCGAGGTCTTCTAGATGGATGACGACGTGCTTTTAGCTGCTCCCTGTTTGCGCACTACGCATACGTAACTAAACAAGAAAAGAGTTCACATACCTGAACGTTGAAATGTCTCGTTCACCGAGGTCTTCTAGATGGATGACGACGTGCTTTAGGTGCTCCTTGTTTGCGCACTACGCTTACGTAACTAAACAAGAAAAGAGTTCACATATAATTCAAAATATACACTATTGTATGTTAATAGTCTCTTTGCCACACGGCGGGAGAAAACGAAAGAAAACTACGTCACGTCGGGCGTAACGGGAGAGATGTTCGATCGACGTCTTATATAGAACTGTCTTGTTAATCTTGTACAGGGCAAAGATCGGCCGAAGCGAGTAGCTACCCTTTCTGAAGCATTTACATTCATTTCAACATTAATAATAAGATCAGTATGTAACAACCTTTGTTATTAAAATTTGTATTTTTGTGAAAAATAATCTTCATTTTCTTCCCAAGTTGACAAACCTAACAGTTTTAAACTGTTTAGAAATATCTATAGGGCAAGATCATGTCTTTCTAATACATGTATATCACGATACAAAGTTACCCCCGACGATGAGGAAAGCCTTAATGGAGACAGACATTTTACCTCAGACAAAGCACGCGAAACCTTACAAGGCACTCTGTTGTACTACATTAAATTACACCTCTATTACAATATAGCTTCGTAGGGTAATACTCGACAAGGAATTCTCAACTACGTTTCTAGTTTCTACACATGTTGAAAATACATTATAATAAAAAAAAGTGATTTGAAATATAAACCATGGTTGATGTTTAATAAAAATACAAAAATATGACAAAACTAAAAATATTGTATAGCGACAAGGAAGTCAGCGAGTATCTCCATGTTCGATTTCGCAGGATAAAAAAGGATTGTGCATAAAAGCAGGACTAAGTTAGGGGCATAAACCCCCTCGTAGAGGATATAGGGGGGATCTGACGTCTTGTGGTCTTTAAGTCGTGTCTATACCAAACTCTGCGAGTATTCGATCTACGTCTGAACAAGTAATATTAAAAAATATTTAAAGGGAATTCCTTCTTCCGATAACAAATAAAAAAAATAGTTACTTTTTATTAAATAATTACAATAAATATAAATAAAGTAATACAACTTATGCGTTAAAACAGCTGTTCTACCGCATAAACAATAACATAAAATCATCTGTTTTACGAAATCATATGTTATCACATATTTTAAGCCAAATGGGACGAAATAACTATATTAAATACTTTGTCACTTTTGTGAAAAGTTTCTTTCCATATAAAAATATATAAATAATTTAAATTAATTGAATGAATTATGATTTGCAAAAACTGTATTAACATCAAGTGTCACCACTACAAGTTCAAACAAATATAATTGAACTTGAGTGAATGAACAAAAATGATTTTATTAACGATTAAAAACCTGTGCGAGATTATATATAGAAAGAGCGTGAACTAACAGAAGGAACTAAAAAATGTCAGTTGATTTTATTTGTCCGACGATATTTCACTCGCTTTGATTTCAAAGTTTCGTCAATATAACTGGAGTTTAAGAGGTTATATAAACATTGAATGCTTTCAGTGTGCATAAAGGATTTAAATGACAATCAGGGACACCATTACAGCTCTCTGTAAGCAAACACTGAATATAAATTGCAACAATAACGAGAAACGGATTATTTAAAGCGAGAAAGAAAGGATAAAAGAGAATGAAAAAAGGGAGATAAGGAAAGAGATATTAAAGATAATTTATTTTAAAGTAAACAAACGTAATGACAAATGAATATTTAATAAACGAGAATCCAATTTTACCTTTTTTGCGTCAGATGTGTATTTTTTTATAATAACAAAAGAAATATTAACTTGTCAATATGAATTTCTCAGGTCTTTATATTTTATTTAAATTAATAATAATTTTAAAGGTTGACTTAGCGAGAAAAGCACTTGAATATTATCGAATATTCCACGTTCAAACCATAGTAGGGCCAAGTTTTGTCAAGGGGATTATTCAACCACCGTCGGCGTCGTATTCTAATTATCATATTCACACTTTAATTTTTAAAAGCCTTTAAGAAATAATAAAAAAATGATGTTCATTGGAACATTCGAAATAAGTATTAAATAATGATAAACCGGTTGAATATCGAGTCTAAGACTGGGGACATACAGAAAGCAACTGGTGATCGCAACGCAACGTAAACTTGAGTTGCTATTAGAAAAGTTGCTAGTTGGTTTCCACGATTCTTCATATGCAGTTGCTAGTTTAGTTGTCAGTTATGTCGTCGTCAGAGGAAGACTGTCTATATTTTAAGAAAGAAACTACAAAAACGTTACAAAAAAGACAACTCAGTGTAGGCCTACACCTCTATAACGCTATTCATGCGAGACAAAGTCAATATATTGCTGTGCAAAATTCACGAAATTGCCCAGACCAATTTTTTAATTATTATCGAATGAGGATTGGCAGTTACGACTACCTTTTAAGTCATGTATTATAGAACATCAAGGAAAAAACAGATAATTGGCGAGAAAGATGGAGAAATAAATTTCAGCTGGAGAAAGATTAACAACAATAACACTCAGCTGAGGTTAATTGCTCATTTACGTATTTATTTTTATGTGTAACTGCAAGTCTTAAAATAACGTTATATTATAATGAATTAAAAATTAGTTTTTAAAAAATGAAACTTTATAGTTCAAGTTACGATTTTATATATTTTGAACAAATTGTTGGTAAACATTCGTATCGTCTTGAAGTTGTTGGATACACAAATCATGACCAGAACCAGTAATATTTTGTTTTTCTGGCATGATATACCACTATAATAAAAAACTATTCAAAGAAACAGAAACACAAAAAATACAAATAAAAATTATTATCATTTAAATACAATAGGCCTCTTGAGAAACGCATACACAACAACAAATACTGCTGGCAACTGAGAAACTGAGCAACGAGTTTACAGCATGTCGTGACGTGAGCAATTCTAGTTTCCGTGTCACTCGCTAGTCGCGTCGCTATCACTTCTCTATGAATACACGCATGCAACTTCGTATGCTGTGAAAAAGCAACTCAAGTTTGCGTTGCGTTGCCATCACCAGTTGCCTTCTGTATGTCCGCGGCCTAAGAAGTTTGTATTATTTGTGCAACGTTTCGGAAACTAGTTCATTGCCGTTATAAAGACTTTTGTGCTATGAACAACAAAGTGCTTGCATTTACCATTCCAATGTGTAATTTGAGGAGGTAAAACATCACACCCGCTACTTTTCAACAATCATTTCCTTAGAGCTACTACTCTACTAACTTTTATTTCCTTTGAACTACCTGATCAAGGTTCTGTTTACAAATGTTACAGGTGGGCTGGAAGACATGGAACAATCCACCAACCACAGGTACCACAGAGGGATGAAAGGGTGCGTTTCGGACCTCATACTAAATTCGGACTTCCGGGTGAAACTCTCTTGGTCTTCAGAAGCAGAAACCTGCGGCTAGTAAGATCCACAAGTGCCAGTCTCAGCGAGACCACGAACTGAAACTTTATAATGAAAGCAAATATCTTCAGTGTACCTCACATTCGCACCAAAAAAGTGAAATATTTAAGAAAAGTATATAATTTTGGTGACCTAGGATAATATTTTGTACAGAGACCTGCGCCTGCAGAACGTTTGTGTAATACCGCGTTACCCTAGTTTCGTACACCCCTTGTGATCCCCACGTCCTGCCAGATAGTGGTGTCTAGTCCGTGCAGTGTAGACTGAGTGTTTATAGAAGGAGAGATCTATCGATATATGTATACACACAGTTTTGCATACCCTTCAGTCAAACACCCTTCTCGAAACACTAAAATGTCAAACGTTCTAACAACAAAATGAAACAAAATTGTATACGTACCTAATGTAAAACCAAGTGTTGTAAGTTTCAAGTGTGTAATATATGCAAATAAGTGTGACCATTTTTCATTCACGGTTCGATCCTTATTTTCGCCAGTGAAAACACGAACAGTGATATACACTCAGAGGAGGGGAGGGATTTTGCGTTTGTTTTGGAATCAATTAAAAAATGAGGCTATTAATAGATGTTATAATTGGATTTATTAACATTTTTTCTGCAAATAGGTTTGTAAAATTATTATGAGGCTAATGTTTGTCAAATAGAAACTGTCCAAAAAATTAATTGAAATGAATAAATCAATGTTAAGGAAAATATATAAAAATTATGAAGGTTGAAACATTTCAAGAAGAGTCTAAAAATTATTGAAGGAGCACAATGCGTTTGTAATGTAAGCCTACCTATTGATTTATAGGAAATATTTCTATCTTAAATATAAAGAAGAAAAATTAATGAAAAATAAAAACAAAATCACGCAGCTTCAGTATATATTTTCAAATATTTATACAAGAATAAACATATATAATATAATTTCAGATAAACCAATATCTACTTACAATATCTTTTCAGTATATACGAAATATGTAATTGGAATCTATTGTAAAATGAAATTCTGTAGAAAATTTATTTACATAAAGAAATTTCTAACAATAACCCTAAATGATTCAAATTTATCACATAAAATATAATTTTAATCGGATGAAATGATTCAAACCTTTGCCAAACAATATTTATATATATTTCTTTCTGAATACAATTTTTTACTTAATTTAAATCTGCATATACAACTATCACTGAAGAAATTGAAATGAACTATGAGCATAGTTTACAAATAAAATAAATAAATATGGGTTTTAAATTTGTTTTGTAACTCTTTATATATTGAAACTCACGCGTATCAAAGTTTGGGTTTTTAAGAACAGCACGGTTTATATTGTCTGTAATAACAATGTATTTGAACTATCTGTTGTAGTATCGATTAATAGCTCGATACTAGTCCTATCGATCCATAGTACCACTACATGCTATGAGGCGCAATCTACATATCTTCTCGATTAACAGTCACTGTTTTCATAAGAAAAACGTTTGTTTTAAATGTAAAGGCATCCTTAAGGCTACTGAATCTGTCGTCTACATAAACTCATTCTGCACAAACTCGTCGTCGTCATTAACATTAACGGTCTGCTTGTAAACATATCATCTTGTGTACAGTAACCTCTTAGATAAGTTAGGTAAATGAATGTATGGAAATCTGAATGTATAGTCACGTTATTGTACAGCCCTCGGAAATTGTAATGACTGACCCTTGCTGTAACTACACTAACCAGCTGTGTACTGTAAATACAAAATTAAAATGTCTGCCATTCACAATTACTAGTTTATGTATCATTAGAGTGTAATTGTTTTTATGCCACTAATAAAACATCTTCTGAGTAAAATATGGTTGTTTTATTTGGGAAATATAGGATGGTTATTGGGGGTAGTGTAACCCAAGGAAAGCTTCTTGTGGTAAATCGCACTCCTGAGAACTGGCATACCTATACATAGGTAGTGTATGTCAGTATGTGTATGCGTAAGTGAGCGCGCGAGCACATGGCCTGTGTGTGTGTGTGTGTGTGTGTGTGTGTGTTTGTGTGTGTGCGTGCGTGTGTGTGTCTGTGTGTGTGAGTGTGTGTCTGTGTGTGTATGTGTGCGCGCACTGGCCTGTGTGTGTGTGTGTGTGTATGGGTGGGCTCGCACTGACCTGTGTGTGAGTGTGTGTGTGTGTGTGTGTGTGTGTGGGCGCGCACTGACTTGTGTGTGTGTGTGTGTGTGTGTTTGTGTGTGTGTGTGTGTGAGTGGGTGTGTGTGTGTGTGGGTGCGCACTAGCTTGTGTGTGTGTGTGTGTGTGTCTTAGCACTTGCTTTAATACGATTGGAACACCTAGCAGGTTCGACGAGGCTGTGAAGAGATGATAATACCTCAGTAAGGACACAAGCATAAAAAAGGTACGCCTCAACACAGAGAACAAATAAGCAAGACCTGTATAGAGAATTGTTGAAATACTACCACACATAAAAACATATTAAATGTTGGCAACTAGTAAACGTAATTACCATCTTAAGAAATAAAAATAATGAATAGGTAACTTGTAACTGGGATTCCTCAATTTAATGTGCAACTCGAAGCTTTGCAATGCATTTCTAGCTTTGACGTGAAATTCCCAAATATAATAATGCATGCTAACCGCACTCCAGAACTGTGAATTAAATTTTTAACTTTGATGTGAAATTTTACTTCGTTTGTAAGTCCAGACGTTTATGTGAAATTCGTAGCTTTGAATGGAACTTTCAACTTTGGCTTTGTGAACTTATTTTTAGCTTTATTTATTTCTATTTTTAATGTGAAATTCAACGTGCATCTGTAGTTAACTAACTCTGACCCGCATTCGAGAACTGCGAATTGATTTCCCAACTTCGATGTTCATTTTGTCGCTATGAAGTGCATTCATAACGTTGACGTGGAATTCCAAACTTTCTTGAGGACGTCGTAGCTTCGAAGAGCATTCCTAACACAAACGACAAATCTGCATACTTGGCGTGGAATTCCCATAACCCAGATTTGCAATCTTAACCTTCATCTGAAATGCTTATTTTTGCGTATTATTCGGACGGGATTGTTAAATTATCAAGTTATATTATCCAAATGTCTTTACGGAAGTTAGATTGAATGAAGGAAAACGCGATTTTTTAGCCTTACATTGACAAATTATTTTATACTTTAAAGTAATTGATTTAAAAAGAAATATTCAACAAATAAAGGGATACGGCAGGGCATCAAACCAATTTGGTGACAAATTAATTTATAAAATGAGTCTGTTCACTGCCTAGCATTTTCAGTTACTTAAGGAATTAATTTGCCTTTATATACTAGTTGCTGCTACAACCTTATATATGCTGAGTGTACTTCCGGCCGCCATTTTACTATCGCCACTACTTCAAAGCACATCATTGGTTGGCAAACTAATTCTGAAAGGCGGAACGAGTAAAGCTATAAATTTAATGTGACAAGTGGAAGAAATGCAGAACGGAAATTCTCTTAGATCATTTAAACACACGTAAAAGAACAAATGTATTGAAATAGAATAATAACAGCACCAATAACATTATAATAAATGTAATTTTGTTTCTAGGTTTTTATTTTTTCTTAATAAATTTTGTAAATTTACAGATTTGTTGTGTGAAACGACGATCTCCTCTAGAGAAAGGGAAGTAAATAAAGTAACAAACACTGCATGTGTTGTGAATTGCAATAAACGAAGACAGTTTTAAAAAATACTTCAAGTTTAAGATACGTTTCGACCAAAAGTGTCGTCATCAGTGAAGCAGCACATTAGACAACGTAATGACCGGGATGAACGCTAAGTACGCATGGCTAAATACCCGATTTGACAAGCTTCGAGCCAGAGAGTTCAGATGCATAACATATAAACTACCATTTACAAACTTAAATGTTTAAATCTTTCTTTGTTGTAGATCTTGAGTTTTTTTGTATAAATTACGTTTTTGTATCATTTGGCCAAAACATCCTTACTAACTGATATTAGTCAGCAGACGCGTGTCGGACTAGATCAGTGCATTGTTTAATGCTATGGGTCACAGACAAGAATTGTTGCTCAGGTGTGTTGTACGGCATGAAGTTGTGGTGTATTGGTGTTCTGTGGTGTATTGCCGTTCTATGGTGTATTGGTTTTCTGTGGTGTATTATTGACAAATCCTATAAAAAAAATACATGTATAGCAAACAACACAAGTTTTTTTTATATCGGGTACAGCCAATGTTATTATACTTGAAACAAAATGGATAAAGAATTTAATAAATTACCTGAAAAACTATTTTTAAAAAAATACAAAAAACATACAATAAATGTTTTATTAAGAACATACATTCCATATAAATAACAAACTATACACAAAACCTACTGCGAACAACATCTAGAACACGTGTGGTTAAGGCCACACTATATTAGTTTGTTGAACACAGTTTAAATGTAAATCAGACGTTAAGTTTTACATTCTCACAATATTCGGCAGGAGTGTTGTCTTTATCAGGTGCACGAGGTAGTTGCCGATGAAGGCAACATCATAATAGAAACGAGCATTACACTGAAACGTTTATGGTCTAACTATGAGTATTTATAGGTAATTTTCACATACATAAAATATTTTAAAAAATTAGTTTTAAAGAAAAATTGTTAAAAAAATAATGATAAGACCGACTTAAGCTCAATATTTAATGAACATAATCATCTAAAGGAACTCACAAATAATCACTTACAAAATCAAATATACCATCGAACTCCTATAATCTGATTAAACGAAGCTTTCTGAATAAAACCTGATTTTAGTCAACACAAACGTGGCCGATATTGCTGGAGACAAAGTGGGACTGAATTGTGGATTTCCCTGACTCGTTGTCGGCAATAACATCACGGCACTATTAATGAAGCATGTTTAGCGGGTTTGTCTTGTATTGCATCGAGTTACACGGCTCAACAGGTGTGTACGGCTTTGTGTACAGTGAATAAAGTTAGAGTTTAATTACTTCAGTAAAAAAAACTTTATGAAAACATTTAAAGCACAATAAAACGTTAACAATAGTAAAGTTGGGAGCTTCAGGACATCAGTTGGGGATCGTTCGTACAAGTCGATTCTTAAATACTCGTGAGTGAAGAAGGAAATACACACTTCTAAACGCGAGGAAAGAGTGTTTAAATGTCGCTAACTATAACTATCATAGAAACAGTAACAAATCTTATAACAAGCCTTTTATCAAGTAATTCTTCTGGTATTACTGCAGTATATTGTATCTCATATCTAAATAGGTCATTAAAATATACCCACAAAGTATCTGTTTAGGTTAGGTTTGGTTGAATAAGCTAAACGATTGCTGAAGCGAAGCAGTTGTACCGTACCTCAGCTACTCCCCGCCAACTTACTTAGGACTGATACATAAGTTATAGAAGTTATAGAGATTTGTGTGTTGTTAACGAGAAATTTCCATTTTACATACGTTTATCTCAAATAACAAGACTAATTTTGAATAAAAGTTAATAAAAAAAATTGGTAAAGTAAGCGAACAAGTTGCTGCATTGAACGTTAGTGTATTCTGTGTGTTATGTATTTCTCTAACCAAATCTATTTTTACCCGAATTTCTTATAGTTATGTTGTAAAATAGATTCATAATATAATGTAGTATAAAATAGGGTTCTGATTTACAAATAATTATAAATTTATAAACGAGTGTTTGTGCATCAAGGTTAGGTTTGTATTTACAAAAATTGTAAACATTGTTTATGATTTGCGAATTAAAATTGCCTCCTCATTGTGTTGAGTATAGCATACGCAAAAACAAAAAATATCGGGGCTGGCGCATTCTTTGGCAGTATTCTCTTTAAAATATTTTATAAATTTAAAATTATTATTAATTTTACGAAATCTTATTTTTATTTTAAATTTATTCATTCAATATTTTCATACTTTTATATGGTGAAAGGCAAAAAAAGTTGTGATCCAATCAAACCTTTATTGATGAAAATAACTTTTTCAAATCTAATGACAGAGCTGTTTAGAGTAACCTACTTCAAGTCTCGCTTTCCCCACCCTCAATCGCATCTGTACAGTCTCTTGGCATTTTCTAACTTCTAAATTAACAGCGTAAAATATTCGATTTTAGAAATATTGCATGAATATCAAAGAAATTTAAATTTTGTCATACAATTTAGGGTTAAAAAATGTTCGAATGTTAGTATACTTGTTTAGAAGTACTTTAGTAAATTAACTCATTCCAGTTTTCACTTTGAGAACGTAGAGCCACCAACAATATGTTTCAGGTCTCCAATATGGTGTCAACAAAGGGAATTCCGGACAAGAGTGAATGCGCATTTCTACGTTGCTTGGGCGGTAATTCAATTTAGTTTACTTATTATAAATAAGCACAAATTTTTGAAAACTATTCAATGTTTTATTTCGATTGATAGTGGGCACGTATGGGTATAGTGTACCGTTCTGTCACTGACTAATTAGCTTAGGCTAAAAAATATTTGAGAACATTTAATTTGCCTTTCCTAACATTACAATATTTTCCTTTGTTGTCGCGTTTCAGAGTGATTCCATTTTCAAAAGTCATATAGTGAAGTACTAATAAAGTTTTGAAAATGGAGTCATTCCGAAAAGCGTCAACAAAAGATAGTAGTGTAATGTTAGGGATCATGCCAGAATCATGGACTCAAAATAGATAAAAAAATGAAGGAGACTGTGTTAAGAACTTCAGGTTAGGTTAGGTTGGTAATACAATTTTTTTTTAAACTGAGAAAAAATAAAAATTAACAAAAAATACTCCCTTAGCTGGTTTTAAACACGCCTAAATATGAAAGATTTATTTTCTTTCACTTAGCCAGTCCAAAGCCTGGGTAAAGTGTGATGGGAATCAGCGAGTTTGCTAATATAAGCAAACGTACTTTGCGAGATCCTGACCCCTCCAACTCGTCCCGAGTATTGGCTCCAGTCGCTGGTTGCAGCTGGTGGTCTCTAACCATGAATCCCGTCCAAGGGTAGCATCTAGTCGATGTTTGCTCCCTGAGCTCCCTGACTATGAATCTCGTCCCGAGTGTTGGGTCTAGAATTTGGTTGCTCCCAGAGCTCCCTAACCATGAATCTCATCCCGAGTGTTGGGTCTAGTCATTGGTTGCTCCCGGAAGTCCCTGACCATGAATCTCGTCCCAAGTGTTGGGTCTAGTCGTTGGTTGCTCCCGGAGCTCCCTGACCACGAATCTCGACCCGAGTGTTGGCTCTAGTCGCTGGTTGCTCCCAGAAGTCCCTAACCATGAATCTCATCCCAAGTGTAGCATTTAGTCGCTAGTTGCTCCCAGAAGTCCCTGACCATTAATCTCGTCTCACGTGTTTCATCTAGTCGCTGGTTACGTTCGGAGTCCCAGACCATGAATCTTGTAAAATATTTGAATTATGGTAATAGGAAAACGTCTGCTGCATACAATTAGTCTTGATTTTATTCATAATCATTTTGGAAATCTCCTTTTTAATTAGATGTCCATATCTTTCTCTTCTTAAGCCTTGTGCATTTCCAAAGTTGGCTATTATAGGACAAATGTTACTTTAAAGAGGCGATATAATTACCTTTATTAAGGAAGCAGTTATACAAAACATTACAAAGGTAGAGCTGTTTAGAAACTGGCTCAAGTAAATAAGGAAGACATGTCAGAAGGGGGATTTTGGATGTAAAGGAAGGGGCGACTTGGGGCAAAGTAATGAAACAATGAGCCTGTTTCCAAAAGCTGGTACAGGATGGGGAGACAAACTGTTCAAATATATGTGACTATGATTCACAAAGGAAACTGACGCTAGTCAAGTACTGATTCTGAAAATTCGTAAAGGCAAAAACTATTTAATGGAATTATTTTTTATCGATATTTATAATTAAACTACTTTTTATTATTGGAAGTAGAACATAATAATAAATCTTTTTTTTTATTCAGGCATGTAACAATGACGTCATCACCCTTAGGGAACACAACAACACGACATGTATATTTACAATCAATTCTTACTTAAACATTATAAAAATTAGTTGTAACACTGTAAAACGTAGTTGTACTCCATGAAAATTGTTGCTATACTCCGTGATAAATGTAGTTGTACTCTGTGACAAATGTAGTTGTACTCTGTGACAAATGTAGTTGTACTCTGTGACAAATGTAGTTGTACTCTGTGACAAATGTAGTTGTACTCTGTGACAAATGAAGTTGCACTCTGGGACAAATGTAGTTGTACTCTGTGACAAATATAGTTGTACTATGTGACAAATATAGCTGTACTCTGTGACAAATGTAGTTGTACTCTGTGACAAATGTAGTTGTACTCTGTGACAAATGTAGTTGTACTCTGTGACAAATGTAGTTGTACTCTGTGACAAATGTAGTTGTACTCTGTGACAAATGTAGTTGTACTCTGTGACAAATGTAGTTGTACTCTGTGACAAATGTAGTTGTACTCTGTGACAAATGTAGTTGTACTCTGTGACAAATGTAGTTGTACTCTGTGACAATTGTAGTTGTACTCTGTGACAAATGTAGTTGTACTCTGTGACAAATGTAGTTGTACTCTGTGACAAATGTAGTTGTACTCTGTGACAATTGTAGTTGTACTCTGTGACAAATGTAGTTGTACTCTGTGACAAATGTAGTTGTACTCTGTGACAAATGTAGTTGTACTCTGTGACAAATGTAGTTGTACTCTGTGACAAATGTAGTTGTACTCTGTGACAAATGTAGTTGTACTCTGTGACAAATGTAGTTGTACTCTGTGACAAATGTATTTGTACTCTGTGACAAATGTAGTTGTACTCTGTGACAAATGTAGTTGTGCTCTGTGACAAATTCAGTTGTACACTGTGACAAATGTAGTTGTCAATAAAACGCGTTTGATAAAATGAATATTTCGCTGCAGATGCGCAAGTAATAAGTAAGCTTTAGTAGATAAATAGGCATCGTGGAGCCGACATATTTTGGAAACATGTGCAGGAATAAACAAAACAGCCCGACGCCCTGAAAGTTTGAGGACGATACGGTTACTTTTTCCGTTACAATTAATCCACATTCAGGTTTATTGTCAGAAACAATGAAGAAACGTTATAATAATACGCAATTTTTGTGAATTAAAAACCCTTTTGAAAATTTTTAAAACTATTCCAACACACTTATAAGATATAAAATGGTAAATGTGAACTATCTTCGAGAGAATATTGATTGGGTGCGCTGGTAGATCTTAGTGGAAACCGAATTTTATGGGCGTTAAATTAAATTGCGGCCGTAAATTTGCTCAAAGCCCCTAACCTAGAGGAACAGAATTAGTTGCGCAAGTACGCATGCGCGCAATCCTACATAAGCCGTGTTTCGGTGAACGTTTTATTGCGACACATTATTTTTCCAACATGTACTCTTTCAAGTGTCGAAATAGCATAAAATATGACTTTCTATCTTATCTTACCTTAAGACATTTCATTGAATTCATTCTAAATTTTCGTTGCTAGGCAACATTCAACAATATAAAATTACTTTTTAAAACATTTCAAACAATAAACAAAAAATATTTTATATCTGAATGCGCTTCAATAAATAACATTCAATCAAGAACCTTTATTGTCACACTTTTCTCGATCGACTGCTATACGCTTAGCTATTATTATGTTAATATAATTCTAAATTAAGATTAGCTAATGTTAAACACGCCATTCATTGCTTTTTAGGGGGTACGATGTTCTCCGGGTCAGCTAGTATATATATATATATATATATATATATATATATATACTACGGTATATATATTTCTGATGATGTTGGTACTGTTAGCCAACGAAAAGCTTTGAATTGTAAATTCAATTATAATTCTTGTATTTGTATTTAGACTTTTGTTCTTTATTAATACACAAGAAAACATACTGATATATATATATATATATATATATATATATAATACGTTTTCTTGTTTAATAATTTAAAACAAAGGTTATTCAAATACAAGAATATTTGTATTCAAATATTTGAAAACAACATTCTTGTATTTGAATAACCTTTGTTTTAATATATATATATATATATATATATATATATATATATATATATATATATATATATATATATATATATATATATATATTAAGATCAAATAATATACACAAATACAGGAATATTTAATTTATTGAATAATAAACTCAAAGCTTTTCGTTGGTTTACCTTACCAACATCCTCAGGAGTTACAATACTAAGAATGATAAAAGAACTGTCAAACAAACAGCTTCATGTTTGCTAGACAGGTCTTTTAACATTCTTAGTATTGTAACTCCTGAGGATGTTGGTAATGTAAACCAACGAAAAGCTTTGAGTTTATTATTCAATAGATTAAATATTCCTGTATTTGTGTATATTATTTGATCTTAAAAATAATTATAACAGGAAAACCCATTTGATATTCTATATATATATATATATATATATATATATATATATATATATATATATATATATTATATATTTATATATGTATACATAGAATTTAATACACCCCACATATAATTAGGTTGTTCTTGTTACATATATTTATAGCACTGGAAATACAAACCATTCACTAACAAGAACGTTAGTCTACTTAAGGCCTTAGGCCGATATTGCTGACGTCAACGCACACATCCTTTAGACCGAAATATTTCATGTGCTACATATACTCTAACATGTCTACCTAAACAGAAGTGCAGGATATTTGTTAAGGGATTTTGATCGTTGGAACGTTTCGGAAACACTTCGCGTTAGGTTTGTTACGTTACCGACCTTGTTCTTAAAGTTTAAGTAAAAACTTGGATTAAAATGAAGCGTGAGTTATTATAATCATTACTTTAGGTTAAATTAAAGTGAGTCATTGTAAATTAAGTTCAGGCACATTTACCTTTACCATGGTTGTACATAGGAGTAATTCTACCCCTATGACTGTCCGAATATCTGTATACACATGTAGATCTGTACGTGAGTTAAAGTCTACATGTGACAATGTATTACAAGTTATGTATTTATGAGAATGTATATATTACTAATAATAAATAATAATCGTTTCCATGAAATTGTGGTTTAGAATTCATTGTACAATAATTCTGTTGACTATTTTTTTATTTATTGAAATATTATTAAATTTTGTAGTAGTAATTTTAAAGTGTGGTCAAGTTTTTATACAAACTAGATGCTCCTTACTTATCTAACACTTTCAGATTCCGGTCTTATTTGTTTATTAGTATCTAAAATTATATGCTATTTGTTCTAAATTCTATAATACTGGTATTTATTGTTATAGCAAATATTTTATATTGTTTTCAATTAATTTGTTAAGACATATATTCATCTTTAATTCTGTAAGCTAGTTATTCTAAATCGAACAATAATTTCTTAAGTGTAGTTTTTATTGTAGTGTACTTTTTTGAAGTAATTTTACCTCAAGAATTACATATATATATATATATATATATATATATATATATATATATATATATATATATATTCCACTTTTCAATATGAATTAAAAATAATTTCTTGCTCTGTCAAACAATCATTATATTTATAAACTATCAACCAAAAACACCGCAAGAAGTAAACGACAACCACAGAATTGAGACGTATAAAAAATGGCTTCCTGTGCTAGTTGGGTGTCGCACTAGTTTATATAATATCGAATTTATCCAATCTGTGTGCAGAATCTGTCGCCATTTCCAATCTATATGTATGTATGCATGTTTGCCGTCAGTATTCACGGTACGCGCCGTGTCTCGCCTCATATTTACATTCTTGGTGCAGAACTCCATTTTTTTTATCACTGTTTCCTATTAGCTTCAATTTAGGTTTATCTCCGTAGTATCACGATAGTATACAACGTGTTTTGTGTATTTTTATAAATATAATACTCACACATACACAGAACACACACACACACACACACACACACACACACACACACACACACACACACACACACACACACACACACACACACACATAACCCCCCTCCCCCCACACACACATTCACTCACACACGTACACAGACACAAACACACACACACACATGCATTGTAATGTTCCCTCTCTTATCTTCAGTCTCTCTCTCTCTCCCCCTCCTTACTAGAATGTCTGCATTTCTTTTCCCTCTGACTATATGTCTTTCTCTTTCTCTCTATATCTTAGCCTCCATTTCTTTCTCTCTCTATCTCTCTGCATGTCTTGCTTTCCCTATCTCTCCCAGTTTCTATCTTTTTGCCCATATGTCTCTCTTCACCCCCACTCTGTCTCTCCTTATGTCTGGCACTTTCTCTCTTTATCTGTACCTGTCTGTCGTTTTACCGTCTATCTTTTAATCTGTTTCGCGCTCTCTCTATTCCTTTCCATTTCTTTACCTTTGTGACTTCGTATCTGTCTTTCACTTTTTTTCTCTTTGTTTCTATGGTTGTCTGACTATCTGGCAGTATTTCTCTATTCTTTCTAACTGACCTTTATTTCCCAGTAACAAATACCATCCAAGACCAATTCACAATCACTTGGAAATAATGTACTCTGGGTTTGGTTATGCAATGGTAGGATAGGTTATTAAAAGTATACTTGTGATTTTTTAGATTTTCAGCTGAATATAAATAACATATGATAGATACAGCTATCCAACACATTATTTCGCTGCCAATTATTTCCCTACTCATATATGTTTGAAAACTACATCTTCTTATTCTTAAAACTATTCTACTTATCACTATTAAACAATATTTTCATTTTATTTGTAATCGGACGAAATGACAAAATATTATAATGGTGATGGCGAGGCAATAATTATATAAAAAATCTCCAGAAAGTTTCAACTAAAGTTAGACAATGATTTAAATAATCAGAGAAAGTCTTCCCGTATATAATTGCTTTAAAGGAAGAACTCGTACAAAAATCTCCTTAAATAATTAGATTTAGACATGCTTTACAGGGCATCGTGGTGCTTCTGCCGCTTTTAACCTGTCCCCGTGTTTGCAATCTCAGTTACAACATGGGCAAATGCAGGCTTTAATTGTGATATGAGCAAGGGGAATAAAAATAAAGTAAAATAGGAAGTTGTAAACTTTAAATTACTCTAAACAACAACAAATACGAAAGTCCTGATTAGAAGTAAGTAAAGAGGATTTTGGTGAGGATGGTATTTTATTAAAAAAACCTATATTTCCGAAAATTTCCTTTAACTAACAATCATATCACTTAACAATGACTTATAATGTAAAGAAAATTTTAAAATTAAAAGTTTACAATTTTGGAATATAGACTTAAAGTATAAAGTTTGCTGCTTAGAAAGGGTACAGAAAACAACACTCAAACTGAACAAAAAGAACAGTATTAAAAAAACATAACCATGTTCTATCAATTATATAAAGAAATAGAAATATGTTTCCGAGAGTTGTTAAACAAATGAAAACGCTAACAAGGCAATTCAGTGGGGGGGGGGGGAGTCGCTCATCCCATCGCACGTTTTCAATTTACAGCAGGGAGACTATGGTAAATAAAGTCCCAGCGAACCGTTGTTGTAGGTTGATCAGAGCTTTATCTTTCATTATATTTTAGCGGGGGTTTGTTTCCTTTAATAAAAGGTTTTATCACCGCCACAGTAGCTGAAGTGAGCCCATTAGGAGTTTATTTCTGGAGTTTAAAGAGTAAAATAAATTTGTTTAGAAATGTAGAAATAAATACAATGAAGTCTATATTAACTATAAAACTTCTCACATTGTTGAAAATTAACGAAAAAGAACAACGTATACGTAAAGTTTAAAAATAATGTCAAAAGCTACGTGAGAGATTTTCCAATTTTAACTTAAGTTCATCCAAGGAATGGAACATATACAAAGCTAAATGTATCTAAAACTTCAGGATTATAAAAACATTAAGAGTTATGCTTATTTTGAAGTTCGCTATACTTTTCTTTCTTCTTCTGTAAAACAAAATTAGTAATAATTATAAAATTCAAACCGTAAATAATAACAATGATGAAATTTTTTAAAAATTGAAGAAAACAATTAAAAAAGCCGTTATCTTGTTTTCTCAACCAGATATTAGCAATGTGAATACGTTACAAGGACTATATTCTAATCAACATAGAAGGATCGTTTCTTAGCACAGTGGAGCTATATGAAAGTTACAATCAACCCTAACAAAAAATAAATACGCATTTACTGTCTGACTATTTTAACTGATAACCTTTAAAACTGGCGCCTCTCAGCACAACAACGCAACCTAGAGGTGAATGTAGATACTGGCGATGAGTGCTTCCCCCAGTAACGTTTTAGGGATTATTTAAGCATCACTCATTAGTCCTTATTCATGCAAGTGGTAGCTTACAACGATTTGTATTTGTCTGTTCTATAAATTCTATCAATTTTCTTACAATTCTATAAATATCCATTTATAGGTTTAAATTATATTTATTGTTTTAGGAGCCCATAACTATTTGTTTCTATTTCTTTATTGTTTACGTCTGAAAGTAAATGGTGTTGTTACGTTTATTACTACTTTTGCTATCAAAATGATAGTTTCTTATAAAAACTAAAATATTATCTTTTGTTGTAATTTATTATTTGTTTAAAATTATTAACTTAGATAATTGAATAATAATAATAATTTTCGTAGCTTTATTATTATTTTCTGTTATAATTTACCCAATTTCTACTTTAGTTTCATTTATTATATATATTATGATATTATTATTAGTCAGATATTGTCAAAATTTGTATAATTATTCACATCACACAACCTATTACTTTTATTATTTACTTCTGATTGTTTACAAATGTTAATTTGGAAAAAAAATATTTTTTAATCAATAAGCTAATGTTTAGAATTTATTTTAATGCCATAAATATTCACTTTCTATGTAAGCCATTGTACAGTTCTAACTAATTAAAAATACGCACCCTCTATACTTTACACTAGTATTACCTACCTCTGTATACTTGTTTCTCTCTATAAGTAATCCATCCTCACTTATCGTCAAGAGCTGACACAACAAATATTGTTATTTTTATGTTGTAGCCTCAAGATGGAGTCGTGTATATTTAAAATTTGCTATTTGGAATGAAAATTATAATAATTTAATTTGACATACACACACAGACACGCGAAAACCCACACATAACCAACCAATCAAACACACACATACATACACACACACACATACACACACTCACACACACACACATAACCAACCAACCAAACACACACACACTGCAACGGGGTGAGAGACCGTCGCAAGTGGGAAATAAGTAATTTCCTGTTTTTTAGAAATAAAGCTGTTTTTAAAATAATCAAGTAGGGAATTATACAATTAATAAAGAGGGAAAAATTAAATAAAACAGTAAATAGAATAGTTAAGCTAAATTAAAGAATGTTATAAAATAAAGTTGTAATAACTAACTAAATTTGAACATCGAGAGTGAAGCGAAAAAATTCTAAGTGCCTAAAAAAGCTATTTTTCGAACCAAACCACGTAGAACTTTCATCGACATTTCAAAAGAACCACAATAACCTAGAATGAACATTAAAGAAAACAGAATTCAAAAAACTTAAGAAACAAAAAAGTTACAGCCGTTTAAATAAAATAGACATTTTTCAGTGTTCTAAAATCAATTATCAAACTATGCAAGCTAAAACAGTTTCGTTGCCCGACTTGCCTATACAAGGAATAAATCGAGCGATAGCAAACTTGCAGGCGAGGTGCGGTAGGTTAAATTCACCGCTATATATACTTGGTCTCTAAGCCTTTAGAGACAGTCTGTAAAAATTTTCTAACACGAGGTGCCGCGGGACGCTATGCTGGACCGCGAGTAGAGACCGTCAGCAGGCCAGATGGACGATAACCTCAGCGCTTTCGACATCCAGGACCACCAAGGATGAAGGCTCCAGACTCAGCCTCCAGGACGCTCGAATAGAGGGAAACCACCACCGACGAACCAGGGATGGCGACTTCCGGTGTCCAAGGACCAGGGAATCCAGACGAGGGACCCCAAGGACCGGCAAGAACATCTTTGGCAAGTCATTTTCTTTATTCGAAATCAGTCACGTCAAATTTAGTTAGTTAATTTTATTAAATTCAAACAAATTTGCAAGCTTAAAACAATGACTTCACTCTTTATAAAATTTTAATAAATTGTATGCTAAGTAAATGAATTTATGTGCTCAGAATATTTAAAATAATGAATATTAAAATTACAAAAGGTTTTTGGCCATAAGCCGTTTATTTAAAGAAAATGAGAAATTCTCGAATATTATAAATTTAAAAATTAAAGGTTACAAAATATGAATTTACCAATTCCATATAGGAGATAAAATATTATTATGTGTAATTTTGAAAATAATTTTATGTTATGTCTATGTTATTAATCTATATGCAAAGTATAATTTTTCAAAGCATAAGAAACGAGAAGTAACTCAGTGAATTGTTTTGCTAATATAATTGTGTAATATTTTGAAGGATAAATTTTCTTTTTTATTTCAATAAATAGAGTTAAATATGTCATAAAAATCAACATTATTTGCATTCCATCCTGTGTCAAATAACCAATAAAAACTGTTTAGCTTTTTCCAACTAATATAAAAATGATTATCAAATCAGTAAACAAATTTAATTAAATTTCATTAAATGGCAATAGATAAAGCCTAATGTTTTAAAGAGTTTCGCTCTACTAATTTAATGAGCTAGCCTAAAGATTAGTTGGTTTTTTGTAATAAAAGTCCAGAGATTTATCTACTGGCAGATTGTGTTTAAGAGGACACAGGAGCCTTTTAAAATAGGTATTTTTAGACACAATCATATTTTGCACGTTCCCTTGCTGTTTCTGCAGATCATCATCAGGTGGTAAGACTCTGTGTTTTTTATGTGTATTATTCTAAATGTGTTTCTTTCCAGCTGACTATTAATTTGACATGTGTGACGATACTTAGACCATACACAATTGATAAACTTATTTAGGAGTGTTTATACGGTTTTTAAATAGTAGTCAGCGGGAATAGGCTTGTTGTGGGTTTGGCCCTACGAGCAGGAAACATACACTTAACTCTGGGAGTTTAGCACGGCTTTACCAGCGGGGTGATAGGCAGAGTTTTGGTTGTTTATAAATATGTTTTCTTGTAAACAATTAAATTTTAGTATTCTGCAAGAAAGGATTTAAACAACACAACCAACGACCGCGTGCTGCTGCGGTGGTAGGGACGGTAGAAGAGGTGAGTAGAGGTAAGGTGGAGGGGACGTTGCAGAATTGGCGCCCGGACGGTAGGGACTTTGAACAGGTTCCCTATATCAAAATTGAATAATTAAATAATAGAAATGAATCGAGATAGTTTAAATAAATGAAGTCAAAATGTTTTAAATAATGTAATTAAATTTTTAATAATATAAATTGAACGAATCTAAGAGCGTACGAATAAAAATAAAATAAATAAATGTGAATAAAGATTTAGTCGAAAGAGCGGGTAGGAACCATCTGGCCTAAACCAAATCGAAAAGAAAGGAATAAGTACATAAATAAATAATTGAATATTAAATAGTAAATCAAAATGTCAAAACCCGAGATAGAGAAATTGATGGCCTTTTTCAAGGAAGAGAAACAATTGAGGGAGAAAGAGAAGGCGGAAGAGAAACAATTGAGAGAGAAAGAGAAGGAGGAAGCAAGACAAAGAGAGAAAGAGAGAGATGAAAAAGAAAAACGATTGAGAGACGAAGCAGAACAAAGAGCGAAGGAGAGAGAAGAAAAAGAGAAACGATTGAGAGAGGAGGAGAAACAATTGAGAGAGAAAGAGAAGGAGGAAGCAAGACAAAGAGAGAAAGAAAGAGATGAAAAAGAAAAACAATGGAGAGAGGAAGAGAAACAATTGAGAGAGAAAGAGAAGGCGGTAGAAAAACAATGGAGAGAGGAAGAGAAACAGTTGAGAGAGGAAGAGAGACAACTGAGAGAGAAAGAAAAAGCCGAAGAGAAAATGGAAAGACAACGGTTATGGGAGGCTTTCCAATTAAAATTCGAAGACTATCAAAAAGAAAATGAGACTAAGACAAGTCATATATATGAAAAGTTAAGCGAACATGAGACAGAAATTGAGAGACTAAAAACTAAAACGGAAACAAAAACGGCTAAATTAAACGAGAAAGTACAGGATATCCAAGAGGACATTAAAACGGTAAAGCAACAAGTCGCAAAGGTAAAGCAAACCGCTGGAGCGGGAATAGTAACACAAGTTTGCTTACCAAGGGTAATAGACAGGAACGGGGAGGCTACGTACCGTAGGATTGAGTTCTGGGGGAATGACAAGGAAGATCCAATGACATTCCTAGGGGAAATAGAAGATCTATTTTCTGAAATAGACAATACTATGGACGAGACTGCAAAATTAAGAATTGTAGAGCGATATCTGAAAGGGGCAGCGGATGCATGGTGGAAAGCCATAAAGAACAATACAGAAACTTATTCTGAATTCAGGCAGGAATTCACGGAGCATTTCTGGAGTTATCGCCAGCAGGATAGGGTACGCAGACAGATAAATCAAGGGCGCTACCATAATAATGGACCATACTCTATGGCAGAGTATTTTATTATGATGGTAAACAGGGCGAAAAACTTAGACCCGATAATCCCAGAGAACCATCTCATTTTCATGTTAATGAAACACTTTGGGAGTAACGTTCAGCTGGCTAGTGTGGGGAACCCCACAAGTAACATCAAACAAGCGATAGTTTTCCTACAACAGCTAGACAGCGTTACTGACAACGGTAATGGTAATGGGATCGCTCAAAGAAGTCAACAGAGGCAGGTTGCTCCAAACCAACAACCTAACCCTAACCCAAGGTCCCATGGTGATACCGCAAAATACCAAGAGACCAAGTATCCTAAAAACCCTCATCCTAAATCGCCTATCCCCGGACCAAGCGACCACAAGCCAAAAAACTAAATATGGGGATCTCTGGCAACAATCAGGGAGATAAGTTAACCAGGTTAGAGATCCGAAGCAATAAGAAACCAAAAATAATTCAGAGCGAGAGACCGAAGGAAAAGCCGGTTTACCATCATAATAAGATCAGGCTAGGCGGTTTTTCCATGTCTATTAGGGACGATTTGTTAGAGGAAAGAATTAACTCGGTTGTAAAACTGGAGAATATAGACCAGTGTCCAGTGATAGAGTGCGAAATTAAAGACCATAAGTTTATTGCACAAGTTGATACGGGTGCCCAAATGTCTGTGATTAAAACAGAAAAATACATAGCCCTAAAACAAAACGGGAATTTATTCTATGAGCTACCTATAGCTAATGTAGCGATAGTCACAGCATTAGGGTCAACGTGTAAACGGGTCAAATTACAAACAATGCTACCTCTAACATTAAACGGACACACAAAGGAATTTGTTTTCTTGATTGTGGACAATCTACGGGTTGACCTCATCTTGGGAGCAAATACTTTGTGTGCGTTAAAAGCCCGGATAAACATGGAGAGATCGTTCATGACGTACGAGATTGATGGATATCTGCTGCACCAGGAGTTTCTTGTATCGAATAATAATAAAAATAATATAAAACAAGAGATAGGATGTAATAAAATTAATAAAATAACAAACAAAAATACTAACAAAAATGTAATATGTTCCGACGTTACAAGCGGGGAACAGGAAATAAATATAATAGATCCGTCTTATATAGACGGGCAAAGTAACGACGGCAAATTAACACCTGTAGAGCCGACATTGGAGTGCCCGATAGTGAATAGCGAACAGGAGGGGCTGTTCACGGGAAAGGATCAGGAAGATGGGTCCTTGTGCGAGTTAGGCGATGACAAACTAAAAAATAAACAAACACGAAACAAAAATATGACTAAAAATGTAAAATGTTCCACCGATACAAGCGGGGAACAGAAAATAAAATTAAAACAATTGTCAACGAATAAGGTTAAGAACGAGATTACCAAAAATTTAAATAATAAGTTGTGCGAAAATTCGAGGAAGAGGGAATTATTAAACGGTGAAAGAACGGAATCAAGTAAGCTAACGGGATTAAACAAAGCAAAAAATGGGTTAACCAAGCCTACAACAAACAAATTAAATAATGACGAGGGAGGATTCAACGAATTAAATAAAAATGGCTACAAGCCGAAACAAATAAAATTCCAACAAGTTAGGGAAAGACCTAATTGTCGGGAAACAAATCCGTTAGACTTAACAAGAATTCCAAAGCACTTTAATTCTAATCAATCTTGCTTGAAAACGAAGTCCAAATTGTTTGCTAAAAATAAATTTAGAAGTAAATCTCACCAGTATAAAAATTATCAAAATAAACCAAGTAAAAATAAATCAAAAATCAAAATAAAATACAGGAATTACGCACAATGGCGTAACACAAAACGCCGAAAGAAAATCAGAACGCGTAAAACATGTCTTAAAATAAATACGATTAAATTGGAAAATACAAATAATCATTGCATATTAAACAAACAAGAAATGTCGAAGTTACAAGAATTGATAAACAATTATTCAGACGTGTTTAATGAAAAACCAGGTAGATCCAATAAATATAAACATGCGCTCAAAATTAAGGAAGGCACAACTTTTGTGAACAGGAACTATCCTATTCCAATGAACTTCCGCAAACAGGTTCAAGAAGAAATCGATAAAATGCTCCGATATGACATAATTGAGAGGTCAAGGACGCCGTATGTTAATCCTATGGTTGTTGTCATAAAATCAGACAATACGGTTCGACTTTGTTTAGACGCTAGGAAGTTAAACGAGATAACTGTACCCGATTATGAAAGTGCACCTAGTATAGACGACATCCTAAGAAAAGGAAGGAATAAACGGTATATTTCAAAGATTGATATGACATCCAGTTTTTGGCAAGTGCCATTGACACACGATTCCAAGAAATATACCGGCTTTTTATTCGACAATAAGGTGTACAATTTTAAGGTCGTTCCATTCGGGTTACAGAATTCTCTAGCGGCCCTAGTAAGAACAGTCGATTTAACACTTGGCGTGGAGTTAAGCGACAACATATTAGCCTATGTTGACGACTTGTTATGTCTATCGGAGACATTTGAAGAACACCTCGAGCACTTGCGTATAATATTTTCCAAATTCAGGGAGGGAAATTTAACAATAAATCCCAATAAGACATTGTTCTGCCAACAGGAAGTGAAGTTTTTAGGGTACATTTTTGACCAGAAAGGGGTAAAAACTGACCCAGATAAGCTCCAAGCGATTCGCGATTTTCCTAGTCCTAAGAATAAGAAACAACTACAATCATTCTTAGGATTTGTGAATTATTATTCGCGATTCACAAGTCAATACGCCCGAGAAACTTCACCCCTGTTGAAGCTATTAAGAAAGGGACAACCCTGGGTTTGGGATATAGAGATGCAAGATGCATTTAGGAACGTAAAAAACCTGTTTGTGGAAGCAGTTACTTTGACACATCCGGTGGAAGGTCGGGGAACGTTTTTACAAACTGATGCGAGCGATAACGCTATAGCAAGTCAGCTGTACCAGGAAGACCAACAGGGCAGGTTACAAGTAATTGGATTTGTATCGAGAACACTGAAACACGCGGAATTAGGGTATACAGTGTGCGAAAAGGAGCTTTTGGCGATAGTGCATGGCCTAAAGAAGTTTCGGCCATTGATAGTAGGGGCCCCATTAACTATCATTACAGACAACAAAGCACTAAAGTTTCTCTATTCATGCAACTATACCAATGCACGCATAACTAGGTGGATTCTCGCGATACAGGAATATCAGCCAAAAATGAGACACTGTCCAGGTAAAGAAAACGTTCCTTGCGACACCATAAGTCGGATGTATCAAAGTAATACAGGAAATAATAGCGGGCAAAAGGGATTAAATGTAGTTAAAATAGGACAAATTAAAGTAGAATGCCCTACAATAGTACAAAAGATGTTTAAAGAAATGAGACAAGTCCAGGAGCAAGAACCTGAACTTTCTCATATAATAAATCACATAAATCAGTTTAATTATTATAAAATATGTAACAATATATTATGTAAAATTGTAAACAATAGAACGAAGGTTGTGATGCCAAAGCAAAATATCGTTCCATTTATAGAGCATGTACACAAACAATATGCACATTTAGGTAGAAATAAAATTGTCAAAATGATAAACAAACATGTTTACATTAAAAATATACATAAACAAGTCATAGATGTCATTCGGAAATGTCGGATTTGCCAGTTTGCAAAAGTAACAAATCGATATTTGCAAGCAAGGACTAAACCCATTTTAACACAACAGCCGGGAGAGATTGTTGCTGTCGATTTTTTAGGACCTTTGCCCCGGAGCACAGGAGGTGCAAGGCACATTTTAGTTGTTGTAGATGTATTCTCGAAATTAGTAAAATTATATGCAGTTAAGCGCCCAAATACGACGAGTACAATCGCCAAGCTGTCGCATTATTTTCAGACAATAGGGAAGCCTAGGCGAATACTCTCAGATTTCGGATCGGCCTTTACGTCTCGACAATGGAATTTATGGATGCACGACCACAGTGTTGAGCATACATTAATTCCGGTCAGGCATCCACAGGTAAACCATGCCGAGAGGATAAACCGAGATCTGGGCAGGATTCTTAGGACCTATTGTCATGAAGCGCAGTCATCATGGATGAGATATCTGCCATATATGGAACAGGTAATTAACATAACTCCCCATGAAGTAACTGGATATTCACCTATCCAGGTACACCATGGGGAAGTACCGATATATATATATGGGAGAGATTTCTGCCAGATGATTGTAGAAATGCGGAACAAGCGACACAAAGAGAAACCTTACAAAATGTATTCGATCGTATAAGGACAGTGGGAGAAAGACGGGCTGCTATGAAAAATATAAACTGCCGAGAAACGTCGTTTCAACCGGGCGATTTAGTCCTAATCACTAGGCACAATAGATCAGATGTGTCTAAGAATGAGACAGAAAAGCTGCTGTTAAGGTACCAAGGTCCTTATAAAATTAAAAGGAAAATGGGTCGAAAAACCTATGAAATTGCAAACATGGTTACAGATAAAATCCGAGGCATCTATGACATAAAAGATATTAAAAAGTTTTATGAATGAGTAAAAAGTATTTTAAAACTAAATGCTATTAAGAAAGGCAGTACAAATAAATAACCGCTGTACTTTTAAATAAACCAGAATTGTCTAGGTTGAAATAATTTATAATAAAGTATCCAGATGTTTGAATGAAATACCCACCGAGTCGAACAAATGTAAACAAGGGCTCAAGGTTAAGGGCAATTACTTGTGTTTGTAAACAAGGCTGCACTGAAATATCCGGTGGACGGGCGGGGAACGAGTTTATAAAAACATTCCTTGTAACAAAATAAGCCGGACGTACCAAAATAGTAGGGGGCAAAAAAGCCTAAATCTATTTAAAACAGGACAAAGTCAATAGGATGTTCTACGGATATTCCAAAAATAATTTAAAGAGAAATGTTTAAGGGATATGAAACAAACTCAGGAACAATAACCTGATTTGTTACAATTAATCAAATCAACTGTGTCAATAATTATAAAATATCGTGTAATGTATTCTGTAAAATTGTATATGACGTTAAAAACGTTAAGAAGTTTTATGACAAGTAAAGGGATTCTACAATGTGATCTGTACACTGATTATAATAAAAATACGGAAATGCCAAATTAGAATATTGCTGCAATAATAGAACCAGTACGCGAGCGATAAGCTAAGTTAGGCAGGAATTAAATTGTCAGAATGATTAATAAACTGATTTAAAGTAGAAACAAGAATAAGCAGTAGTTGAAATCTAGACTTTAAGATTAGCTACTTATTTGTAAAGGGACGAATGTTAAAATCTAAAACAAACTATTTAATAACTAAATCAACATTACAAAAGTATTATTCAGGAAGTCTTTGTGTATATTGAGCAAACATTGGCGAGCTACCTCCACTGCTTAAATCAAACAAGCGGGTTAAATCAAGCAACAATCAGGAAGATAGCAGGCGAATCTTAATGACTTGTACAACAAATACGCGGACAGACTTTTGCAAAATCAAACAAGAAATTTGTGTGCATGAAATAGTGGGTCGTTAGATCAGACTATCACTGTACAATATAGAACAAGAAAACTTGTGTACTGACGATCAAAGTCGCAACAATAGAAACTTTGCATTAAAATCAGAAGCAATCAGGATGTATCAAGTGGACTTCGATAATCTAGACACAAGCCAGTTTTATAAACTGTACAATCTAAAGATAGAGAATTTAAAAAGCAAGGTTCGTTCCGTTTTAATGTGATAAGTCGAATTGTTGTCGTATTTTATTAGAATGTTTACAAGCCAGCTCATTGACCTTGCCAGGTAGTTTGGAATGTAGAATCCACGCAATAGTTAGTCGCTACGAAAGGTTTATCGGAAAATAAACAAATTAAACTTGATAAACTGTACTTCCACAGCTGACACAATAATACGTAATACTTAAGATATGAATAGAATATGTTTAAAAAATAGTACTGTAAGATTAGTTAGGTTTTTAATTGCAAGTCATTGTTTTTAAAGCCATAACTAGTATAAAATGAAATTGACGTGGTAAATATATAAAGGAAATGACAGCCATCAGTGTGGTGAATAATGTGTAATTTGACAAACTAAAAATTTATTGTGGACAAAAGTGACTAATAAATTGCTAATTGACTTGTGTTTGAAGTGTTTCAGGGAGAAAACTTCTCAAGAGACAAGAGAATAATAATAAGAAAATTTTGTAATAGAATAAGATAGTTTAAGTAATAATAAGATAAGGAATTGGTAAAAAACATTTTAACAAAGTAAAACATTTTTAACCTCTCAAACGGGGAAATTGCAACGGGGTGAGAGACCGTCGCAAGTGGGAAATAAGTAATTTCCTGTTTTTTAGAAATAAAGCTGTTTTTAAAATAATCAAGTAGGGAATTATACAATTAATAAAGAGGGAAAAATTAAATAAAACAGTAAATAGAATAGTTAAGCTAAATTAAAGAATGTTATAAAATAAAGTTGTAATAACTAACTAAATTTGAACATCGAGAGTGAAGCGAAAAAATTCTAAGTGCCTAAAAAAGCTATTTTTCGAACCAAACCACGTAGAACTTTCATCGACATTTCAAAAGAACCACAATAACCTAGAATGAACATTAAAGAAAACAGAATTCAAAAAACTTAAGAAACAAAAAAGTTACAGCCGTTTAAATAAAATAGACATTTTTCAGTGTTCTAAAATCAATTATCAAACTATGCAAGCTAAAACAGTTTCGTTGCCCGACTTGCCTGTACAAGGAATAAATCGAGCGATAGCAAACTTGCAGGCGGGGTGCGGTAGGTTAAATTCACCGCTATATATACTTGGTCTCTAAGCCTTTAGAGACAGTCTGTAAAAATTTTCTAACACGAGGTGCCGCGGGACGCTATGCTGGACCGCGAGTAGAGACCGTCAGCAGGCCAGATGGACGATAACCTCAGCGCTTTCGACATCCAGGACCACCAAGGATGAAGGCTCCAGACTCAGCCTCCAGGACGCTCGAATAGAGGGAAACCACCACCGACGAACCAGGGATGGCGACTTCCGGTGTCCAAGGACCAGGGAATCCAGACGAGGGACCCCAAGGACCGGCAAGAACATCTTTGGCAAGTCATTTTCTTTATTCGAAATCAGTCACGTCAAATTTAGTTAGTTAATTTTATTAAATTCAAACAAATTTGCAAGCTTAAAACAATGACTTCACTCTTTATAAAATTTTAATAAATTGTATGCTAAGTAAATGAATTTATGTGCTCAGAATATTTAAAATAATGAATATTAAAATTACAAAAGGTTTTTGGCCATAAGCCGTTTATTTAAAGAAAATGAGAAATTCTCGAATATTATAAATTTAAAAATTAAAGGTTACAAAATATGAATTTACCAATTCCATATAGGAGATAAAATATTATTATGTGTAATTTTGAAAATAATTTTATGTTATGTCTATGTTATTAATCTATATGCAAAGTATAATTTTTCAAAGCATAAGAAACGAGAAGTAACTCAGTGAATTGTTTTGCTAATATAATTGTGTAATATTTTGAAGGATAAATTTTCTTTTTTATTTCAATAAATAGAGTTAAATATGTCATAAAAATCAACATTATTTGCATTCCATCCTGTGTCAAATAACCAATAAAAACTGTTTAGCTTTTTCCAACTAATATAAAAATGATTATCAAATCAGTAAACAAATTTAATTAAATTTCATTAAATGGCAATAGATAAAGCCTAATGTTTTAAAGAGTTTCGCTCTACTAATTTAATGAGCTAGCCTAAAGATTAGTTGGTTTTTTGTAATAAAAGTCCAGAGATTTATCTACTGGCAGATTGTGTTTAAGAGGACACAGGAGCCTTTTAAAATAGGTATTTTTAGACACAATCATATTTTGCACGTTCCCTTGCTGTTTCTGCAGATCATCATCAGGTGGTAAGACTCTGTGTTTTTTATGTGTATTATTCTAAATGTGTTTCTTTCCAGCTGACTATTAATTTGACATGTGTGACGATACTTAGACCATACACAATTGATAAACTTATTTAGGAGTGTTTATACGGTTTTTAAATAGTAGTCAGCGGGAATAGGCTTGTTGTGGGTTTGGCCCTACGAGCAGGAAACATACACTTAACTCTGGGAGTTTAGCACGGCTTTACCAGCGGGGTGATAGGCAGAGTTTTGGTTGTTTATAAATATGTTTTCTTGTAAACAATTAAATTTTAGTATTCTGCAAGAAAGGATTTAAACAACACAACCAACGACCGCGTGCTGCTGCGGTGGTAGGGACGGTAGAAGAGGTGAGTAGAGGTAAGGTGGAGGGGACGTTGCAACACACATACACACACCTACAAATACGCACACAAATACGCGCGCGCACACACACACACACACACAGACACGCGAAAACACACACACACACACATAACCAACCAACCAACCAAACACACACATACAAACACACCTACAAATACGCACACACACACACACATGTACACACTAAAAGAGATCTTTAGTGTTACGAAATACTTTTATCTGCCTAGACAGTTACGTATACGTATTAAGGACATTATTTATTATGATACTATGTACTGGTGACCATTAATTGTCACAGAAAATTGTTTCCTCAAGAGGTATTTTTCTTAGTACTCTAATCGACTCCATGAATATATACACACTAGCATTTGAAAAGGCAACATTATATTAATCCCAAGTAAACAATCCTTGTAGATTTAACGCCACTTTATTAACCTTACTTCATTGATAACCCCAATGGGATTCCGCCCAGTTTCAGTGCTTTTATTATGTCTTGAGAAACTGTGTATGAATAATATAAATTATTGAAAATACTTCCGAGAGTTCGGCAGCGAACATATTAATAGAACACGGCGAAGCCGAGCGCCTGTAAGGGGTGAGCCTTCATCGAAAGAAGCTGAATAATGAATCGGGTGTGAGAAAGTTGGCGACTCTCGGGGGTTGTTAACGGAATTATTAACTCGCATTACTTGGTAATAACACACCTTGCTTTGTTTGTACTACAGTGGTTATTATTTCATAGGCTTTGGCAACTCTTTTTGTGAAACTTTTGGTCGCACATAATTACGGAATCACTGCTTGTGTTTAATAATATCAGAAATACAATGTTTAGTAACACCCAAAAGCGGAAGTTTAAGAAATATTTATCTCGGTTTGTTGTATAGTATTACAGATAAGTTGATAATTCTTTGCATTAATTTCACGACGTTGCTTTGGTGGTGTCCCTGCTCATTACATCTTATTATTTCCCACTGTTTTGTTCCACTGATTCGCATCCTTTCCTTAGTCAGCAATCAGCCTTTGTTATCCTTTATCCTAAAGGAGCTGTAACGGGTGCTCCCTTCTTGGTGGTCTCAATACAGGGTAAGTTTCTACGTCAGGTACTCGATCCTGCCAATATCCTCTACATCCACTACCGGGGGCATAGCTATACCGTTATATACTTCCCTGTTCCAAGTGTACACAAGAATAGCGTCAGACAATCTATCATGTTGGAAGTGCTTGGATTTTAACTAAAGTTTGATTAATTATGTTTCCTAAAATGTTTTCTATAAATTAAATGCATTTATATTTATTTTACCTTGGTTTTGCAAAGCCACACTAAACCATCACCTTGAAACATATTTCTTTCTACGTCACCTATTTTGTGTTCCTATATTTAAAATAATTTCCTAAGTTTTCCTAATACTTACACTGGCTTACCACGTTTAAACTACAAAATAAGAAGCATTTATAGAACCCTGAATGAAGGAATTTTGATAATTTCATTACGATTATTACATGTAAATTAATAAAAACGTCTAAGCTCTGCGGTTATTTCAACCTCCTAGATTTATGACAACCAGTACATTGAAGATATTGCCACATGATTCTTTCACGTAGAATGCTTCGTGCGGCGTGTGAAGAATAATCACTTATATGATCACGGTACTGATGACCATGAGGACCGCCGAAACCGACAATCATCAAATATGTCCTCGTCACTCTAATTACTTAGGCACAATTCTACCTGCAGTAGTAGTAGTAGAAGCAGCTGGGTTCAGCTCCCCTTCCATGTTTCCGTGACATACTTTGGGAATGTACAATTGTTGTGAGCTATTGTTGTACTTGCAGGGTGCGTCTTGTGAATATCCAGCGCATAATTGCTATATTTACGGGGTGCTTGGGTCATGTAAAGATGGAAAACCAAAGTATTGGATTTATAGCGCACGATTCTCTTGTAATCAAGATAACTGTCTTTGTGACTTCTTGTGTAATTATTAACGATCGAAATCTAAAGTTAATCTAAATGTGTCACTATATTTAAATACAATGGTAATTGGTGGAACATTTTCATTCCAATATTCTTTTTGGGAACGACTTTACCCGCTTCTGAAATTTCAATCGAACCGGTTCAAGGTATTTTATGGTGAATACTTAGAGGTGAGTAAAGCAAGGTCGCTACTTTATCCAGCCTTGCGGAGGGAATTTTTGAACGCACTGTATTTAAACACTATCAAATAATTTAGAATGAAAGAAGAACTCAGAAGGGAAATAAATAAAAGAGAACTTATAAATTGTAAAGTCTAATGGTCTAAAATTCATAGTTTGTGTCTAGGTTTGAGAAACAATCCGAGATAATTATTGACGCAGGGACAAAACGAAATAACATTTAATTATTTTTGAAGTATTGTGATGTTTCAAAAAGATATTATTAGAACTGATATTACTGATGAAAAGTTCGTTTAACCGTGCCCGGTGTTTAAGCACAACCGCATGAATAATGGCGGGAAATAATCCCGCTTTGTGTTAACAGCAGTGTTACGCCTGAGACGTAAACCCGGTCGCAATATTATTACGTTAATTAAGCTTTTAATGAAACGGAGGAAACAAGACATAATTACAATGTTTATATTGTTTGCTTAGTTATATAAGGGGAAATAAAAGGCATTAGGAAGGCGGAATATGAGTTGTTTTTTAATTAATAACTAAATTATTATGTTGTTTATTATTGTATAAATTATTTCCATAAAACAAATTAGTATTGTGGAGTCCCGATAGCCCGAAATGAACGGGACCGGATCCATTTCGGATTGCGCGAAAGTTTTACCAAAATAAACATAATTAATAAATACAACGTACAAAACTGTACTAAAAAGCTACCCTATATTCTAAAACGCTAAAATCCCAATTAAATGGGGGAGGAATTACATGTCTTAACAACTCTGAGAGCTACTTCTTGCATTAGAATCTGTATTGTTTACTATATTCATTTCTTTATGTTAATCTAAGGAAACGGGTTCGAAAAGGATTCATACTTCGGTTACACTACAAGACAAACGTGAAGTGTTGATACGCTTAGACAATAGTGAAAGTGTTGTTAAATTTTCCCGTTGAGTTTCACTGGGGAATTCTACGATCACTGACTCGAAGTAAGACCGGTTGAAAATTGAACAGTTTTGTATTTCTTCAACAACTAAGAAATTGTTTTGAAAGAACCGGACAAACTGTCAGACGAAAGTGAAGGTGAAGGAGACGACGACAGCGAGCAGAGGGTAAGCCACTCGGAGGCTTCGATTGCCTATGATGTAAAGCTACGTATTTCAATGGGGAAAAAATTTTCGGTTTTAGAAACGGCGTAAGGTATGCAATCTATCTACAAATTTCATGTGGTTTAAAATAGAATAGAAGTTGATAGAGGCTTTTCAAATATTAATTCCTTAAATAAATTCATTAATGATTACATTTCAATTTTATATGGAAAACAAACTTACCAAAAAAAGGGCAAGGCACTCAATATCGTCCGTTTGGTAATAGCCTGTCCTTTCATATAACAGCTGATTTTATGTTATAGGTTATAGGGTGGGCATGACATTTTAATTAGGTTATGTTACCTTATTCATACAGTATAATAATTTATTTGGCAAAAGTAATTATAATACAATTTTTTTGGTTGACCTAAGTAGGAAATGTATATATTAAACTAATTTTACACTACTTAACTAAGTGAATACTTATTCACTTAGTTAAGTAGTGTAAAATTAGTTTAATCAGTGAATTCAAGATGATTACATCAAGAAACTTCAAATGTATATATATATATATATATATATATATATATATATATATATATATATGAAGTTAATATATTACTATTGTAAGTAATTTTATCCACCATTAACTGCAATGATTTTACCTTGAATCACTGATTACTTTTTCTTAATTTTTCTGGTGCGGATGTTCAGTCCGTCGTGTTGGTAATTGTTGACGTCATATACGTTTCCTCTTGAGTCTTGTGTATTATGTTTTTGAATAGTATGTCTTCTGTATATGTTGTTAGTAGATTCATTAAATTGTTGTGTATGTTTTTATAAACGTTGTATTTTTTCTAGTGAGTTTAGTTCTATTGGGTTATTATTTATTTCAAGTATTGTTAGGTTATTTTCGTAATTTGTTATTTCATGTTTATGTGATATTAGGTGTGTTGCAACATTTGATACTTTTGAATTTTTGTTTTTGAATGCTCTATAATGTTCTTCAAATCTGGTAATTTTAAATGATCTGGTTGTTTTCCCTATGTAAAGTGCGTTACAGTTGTTTGATAATAGTGTTTTGTTTATTTTTTAAGTGTAATTTAGCGTATTTTGGTGTTATATTAAGTGTTAAGCATATTTCATTAAAGTGTATTTTGTTGATGCAATTCTGGAGTTTGATTTTGAGGTTAAGATATTTACGGTATAGTTGTTTACCTTGGTAGGTGTTACATTCTTGATATTTTACGTTATCCATTGTTTTTCCGTTGCACTGACTTTATGAAGTTAATATATTACTGTTGTAAGTAATTTTATCCACCATTAAGTGCAATGATTTTACCTTGTGTGATGAGGCGCCTTTCGGTCACTTGACCATTGTCGAATCACTGATTACTTTTTCTTAATTTTTCTGGTGCGGATCTTCGGTCCGTCGTGTTGGTAATTGTTGACGTCATATATGTTTCCTCTTGAGTTTTGTGTATTATGTTTATGAATAGTATGTCTTCTGTATATGTTGTTTGGTGGATAAAATTACTTACAATAGTAATATATTAACTTCATAAAGTCAGTGCAACGGAAAAACAATGGATAACGTAAAATATTAAGAATATATATATATATATATATATATACCTATATGTGTGTGTGTGTATGTGTGTTGCGACGGTCCTACAACCTTCACTCAAATTTTGAACAAACATCGCCGACTGAAATAAGCCCTGTGCTAACGCTGGACAAAATCTGCCAGAGAACCAGTCACTGGACTTTATTTTAAAAAAAACCTAACACACGAAGATTCTCTCAATGGTCTGCTTTCTTCAATTCTTTCTTTTGTCTCGCGTGACCGCGAATTTAATATTTTTAAAGTTTACACTTCTTATCCCGGTCTGATTTTATTCCCAGTTTCAACTTCGTTCCCTAATAACTTGATGTTTACTTTTATTTGGCTTACGCTTTTAACAGTTAAATTTTTTTTTGGGGGGGGGGAATTTTAACGTTAGGCCTAATATCTTCTAAAAAACAATTTAAGGCTTATGAACTGTGAAACCCTCCTTTTTCTGATCTATAGAAATGCACTATATTTAGTTTGACTTTAGCCAATTTTAGAGACCGAAAACCCTAAAAAAGGCTTGAGAATTGCAACGTTATATTATTGCAGCCACCTATTCCCCGCACTTAGCATATGATGTTGGATTTTAACACTTTTAAAACATTTAAAAGCGGAGTGGTTTGAAATTCCGTCGAGCGTTGGCGATAGTCCTTGACCCGCTAAACCTTCTTCACTTTCCCTTCTTCAACCTCCACACTCACCCAATACCTCAACTGTTGTTTCCGGTCTAATCAACATATTTGTTAAAAGGTGACGTAATATGATTCAATTCCTCCCCTTAAAATCGTGATCATTCACGTCACAGCTTCCGGTGGTTGGTAGCGTCGTTATTTTAATACAACATTTATATTTGGTCATAACCTTTTAAATTTTGGGCTTTAGAGATTTTCTTATTCTTGATGACCTTCATATTTTTTCTTTCTGCACATTTTTAATAGTCGATGAATTTTTTACGTGAATTTTGACATTTCTTCTGTTTTTCTTTGTCGCTTATCTCCTTCAAATCAATGAAAGAAACTCCCCCCCCCCTTTGAAAGTAGCTCTACTTTACAAAACAATTTGAAATAGCTGGTTATGGCACTGTATTTATATTTACTATCGAAAAATAAATTTTTATATTTTTATATTTATAATTTCCATTGTAACGATTAAATTCTCAATTTAAGCCCGTTATAGTGTGTGTGTATATGTGTGTGTGTGTGTGTGTGTGTGTGTGTGTGTGTGTGTGTGTGTGTGTGTGTGTGTGTGTGTGTGTGTGTGTGTGTGTGTGTGTGTGTGTGTGTGTTCATGTACGTGTACAGAAATTCGTTAAGGCCAATTCTGTGCTTTTTTGAAGATTTGATGACGGAGGTAATCCGAAACTCGTCAACGAAGAACAATGTGTCAATAGGAACGACAGAAGAACGACTCAAATGTATAAGTAACTGTTTTAGAAGCATATTTTTTACTTTCTTCTTCATAGAATATGAAATGGATAACTGAATTTTTTTGTTACACATCTCGAGTCAATGCAGCCCCAATTATTGCAGTCCGTATCATTTCTACTTCAGTGGCAAAGTGAGAGGCGCCATTGCAAAAGACAATGGAAGACTTATTAACTCGGCGTCATTCATCTGAGAGCACGCAAGAGTGGTTTCGTGAAACACGGATTGTCATTGTCTCACCGCGAAATATGTTTCAAGGGTTGTAGTAACTTTCGATGCGACGCGCCTCGGGCTACTTTACGTTAATATTAGTCACTCAATACGTTTGTAAACACTTTGGTCGGTATTATATTAAACAATGTTATTTTATTTTGTTGTTGAATAACTACAAAATAGTGAAATAAGACACAGTTTATATTTAAATATGATTTTACTGTGCGTGACCATATAATTATCTACTTGAAGACATTAGCTATTACTTACTCTGTAGCCGATGTGGTCATGTTTCATACATTTGTTAATGTGTTATTTGTTTTATATAAATTTCTTTAAGTTGAGTAAAATCAAGTAGGCTATATTAGAATTGGCTTTGGTTCGTTGACCTCGTGTTCTATATACCGTATGAGTTCATACATAATAAACTGTGTTTTTACCTAGCTCAATACATAACTACACTCATGCTTAGACGATTCGGGTAGAGCGGCTTAAAGAGTGTTTTTAGAGTCGTGTGGGGGCGGTTGGTAGAGAGAGGGATGAACAGGAATATATAAGGCAGGGAGGATAGACAGACGCCCGTCATAACGGACTTTGGCGGGATTTGTCGTAAAATGCAGCATTACCCGGGGTTGACAGGTGTTGTAGTAACTGTAGAATATGTGCTACAATGTTGACACGTGTCAGACACACGAATGGGGAGCCATCTTGGATTTACATTTCTCTATTTCTTTGTAAATAAACATTCCCATTGCATTGACACGTTTTTATACTAAATCTTGTGAAAAATTTGGACGGGCGACTACATTATAAATATGTTCAAATAGAATAAAATGATGTAATATAAACACCAAATTTTAGTAATATATATATATATAATACGTTTTCTTGTTTAATAATTTAAAACAACACAGGTTATTCAAATACAAGAAGATTTATTATTTTATATCCAAAGCTTTTCGTTGGCAAACAGTACCAACATCAGCAGGAATGTAATTTTCATTCCTGATGATGTTGGTACTGTTTGCCAACGAAAAGCTTTGGATATAAAATAATAAATATTCTTGTATTTGAATAACCTGTGTTGTTAAAAAAAAAAAAAAAAAAAAAAAAAAAAAAAAAAAAAAAAAAATATATATATGTATATATATATATATATATATATATATATATATATATAATATCCTTAAACGACTAATAATTGTATAATTGTACATTTTTTCTAGGTAACTACTCCAAGAATATTCACTAAAATTAGTTTATAGGGGTTTTTAAGGGCTAATTCAAAATGTTCTGAGAAATTATATATATATATATATATATATATATATATATATATATACACGTGTGTGTGTGTGTGTGTATGTGAATTTGTAAATTTTTTGTCGGAAACTATTCTAAGGATTTTCACAAAAAATGGTGTATAGAGGATTTTAACCTCAGCAATCCAATTTGGTAAGTGAAAATAATCTAAGAAATCGTTGTCAACAAGTTTTCTAAAATTGTTTATAATGGGAAAATAGTCTACGGATTTTCCCAATAATTGGAATATTAGCACCTGCAATCAAATCGGTAAAGTACAAATTTTCTGAAAAATAGTTATCATGAAGTTCTCGTAAAGTATATATATATATATATATATATATATATATATATATATATATATATATATATATATATATATTTATATAATTGTAATTTGTTTCTCGAAATCTGCTTTAAGATTTTCCCCAAGGTTAGTGTGTAGGGGATTTTATAGCTCTACCAATCCAGCCTGAGTCAAAAAGCTTTGTGAAAAATCAGTATCAAGTTTTCGACAATCTTTAAACTTTCAAATGTACTTTAAAAGTTTTCATCGAAATTATTATATTGGGGTAACCTTAGTAATCCAATGGGTATGTGAAATATTTCTGAAAAATCGTTATCGACAAGTTTTCGAAAATTTTAATAAGTTTATATTTCCAGAATTACGTTGGACTAGAGCAAGAGTCAACTTGGATGTACTATCCAAATACATCAATTTCCAGTTAGACCAGCATTTGCCATGACAATCCATACGTCACAGTGGCAAACGTTTGATTATGTTGGTATCGACTTATGAACCTTCATTTTTATGCACGGGGTGCTGTAGTGCTAACCTCTAGGATTAAAACAAGGAGTAGCTTTAAAATGTTTTTGCCAATTGATAATCCACGTCATACGGGAAACATAATGTTTAAAATTTCGGACTCAATCAGAGTATGACCCTATCTTAGATAGGTTTCCTTATATTATATAGATAATTAAAAAAAACTAATCACAGAAGTTGTTCAGTGAGGTTAATTCCCCATCTTAAGAAATCCCTACTAACTTTGAATATTTACACAACATTTACAAAATACAGAGATTTTCTGCGTAAGTTAAAAAAGGTAACTAACACTATACATATTGCAGTTTTACTCATATTTAAATCCTAGATTAAATATCCCAGTGGCGCTCACCCCAAAGTCACAGAACGCCTCGTGCAAGGCTCCTCCCGCTGTATCTGAGCCGTACTGCTTTATTACCTTACATTGGAATATACGTTAAACAATATTTTACCTACAAGTCGTATATCCCACTTGAGACTTGCGACTGAAAGCTCTGCACCAACGCGCACTGATCCCACAGGAATAACATGGATACAGACAGGGAGTAGTTTCCTTTGAATGATGGAAAGTGTGAAACAGACAAAATATTCTCTGATATAAAAAAGATGTTTTCCATAATAAAATTCTTCTTATTAAAATCTCTATACATAATCATTATAATTTGAAATAACATTATTTTACACGAACATTTAGAGAGACTTTTATTTAAAAAATTAATGGAAAATCATAGGTTATACTGTCAAACGTCTACAAATATATCTAAAAAAATGATTTACGAAAACATTTGATTGTAACCAAGAAACCACTAAGGTCAAGGATTGCAAGGCCTATATTCCCATTCAGTATGGGGAGGTGGGGCGCAGTAATGCCAACCCTCTAAGAATATAAAGACGACATTATTCCTTTTTACTGTTTAATTTTTTTTGCGGGTGGAAAATTTTATGATAGCCTTTTAATTGCTACAATAAATTTGCTGTCTTTTTAAGAGCTGTAAGGTTTCTCGTTTGGGTTTCTTGTGCGGGTTTGTGTTTCTCCTTTGTGCACAGAAAGTAAACACACATAAAAGCAACACAAGAAGCAATCGACAGACCTATAAAATACCCACTGACAATAAATTATCCGATTGATCGATTGCGAATTAGTAACCATGGAAACTACTTTTATTGCCTTCTATGAAATACGATGCAGTTTATTGATACTTAGAATCGCTTATATCTATAGGTAAATGCATGTTTACCTTATTTTAAACATATGTTTTTTAGGGTTTTATTATATAAAGTGTGCTTAAAGGTTATGGTCATTACCTCTTTCACACACACTTTAACCAAAGAAAAATACAAATTTTGCTTAAAAGTGTTAGAAATATACAAATGTAGAAGTGAGAGACACTAGCTATACAAATGTAGAAGTGAGAGACACTAACTATACAAATGTGGAAGTGAGAGACACTAACTATACAAATGTGGAAGTGAGAGACACTAACTATACAAATGTAGAAGTGAGAGACACTAACTATACAAATGTGGAAGTGAGAGACACTAACTATTTAAATGTAGAAGTGAGAGACACTAACTATAGAAATGCAAAATCATACAAATTATATAAAATTTCAACCATGTTGACATTATACTTGATAGCAAACCGTTGATAATACGTTAGGGATCATTGAAACAATTCCTTATCATTTTGAAAAGTCAATGTATACGTTACACGAGCGCGCATACACGCACGCACGCACTCACACACATACACACACACATAGACACACACACACACACACACACACACACACACACACACATAAATATATATATATATATATATATATATATATATATATATATATATATATAATGAATAGTTATTATCTGGAGTACATGCGTTCATTCTGAAGTGCACTAAATCGCAGTTCCGACGTTTCACTACAATCTCACCTAGCATTGACGAGGCGAACACAACAACAGTTGAAGAGCGAGTGAAGAGCGCAGATAACTCTGCTCTTATATAGATAGGAATGAAGTCACGCCCATCGACGTCAAAACACACATTGACGTCAATCCACACACACCTGAGCCAAACAATTACTCACATTCCTTTGCCTTTGTTCACCTTTCTGCCGATAAAATCTATCGATGACACACTTCCAGGCTGCGGGGAAATTCAAAGTATCATCGCGTTTGTTAAGATTCCCTTTCTTCTTTATTTCGACAGCCTCACGAATAATTCTAGTCCTATAGTTTTCCACTTAAGCAATCTGTCGGCAAGACTGGAAGTCAATGGTATACGTCTGTCCGTTTGGCCAATGTACGATTTCTTACAAACTCCACGATAAACGCTGTAAACGCCATGGTTTTTCAAGAAGATCTTATCTTTCGTGTTACCAAGAACCTTGTCGATGGTGATATTAGATTTGTGAACAGAACGTATATCATGCCTCCTAAAGAGTCTGCCAATCATATCAGTGGACCCTCTAATAAAAGGCAAGAAAACAGTACCAGCTCTCTCAGTCTCTTTCTCGTCCACGTCAACTGGAAGGACATTTTGGCAGTGTAACGCTTTATTAATGGCATATTCCTTATAGCCATAGCTTCTAAGCACCTCTCTCATAGTAATAAGTTCATGGTCTCTTGAATGGATGTCCGTTAACTTGTGAGACCGAGAGAAGAGCGTGTCAGCGACAGCCTGGATCTGAGATGGGTGGTGATGTGACTCAGCGTTAAGATATCTATTGGTATGAGTCGGTTTTCTGTAGACTTGTGAACACAACCATTCTGACACTTCCTAACCAAGACGTCCAGAAACGGCAAGCAGCCATCACTCTCCAGTTCCAAAGTGAAAAATATCCTGGAGTGGCGAGAGTTGAGGTACGTAAGGAACTTATCAAGTTCTGTGCCACCATGTTGCCAAATCATAAAGATGTCATCCACATAACGAAACCAAGCTTTAGGCCTGAGAAAAGCTTCATTCAGGCCGTTTTGCTCAAAGAACGTCATAAAAATATTGGCTGCAGTTGGAGAAAGTGAAGATCCCATAGGGGCACGATCAAGTTGCCTGTAAAACTGTTCATTAAACAAAAAGTAAGTGTTTTTGAGACAGTGCCTAGCCAGATCCAAGACATTTGGAGGAAGCTCTTCCAAAACGTACATCCTCTGAAGCATTTCATCAATGGGAACGCTGGGAAACAATGACTTGACTTCCAAGCTAGCCATTATGTCACTTTCTTCAACTTGGATTCCTTGCAGCACTTGGACAAAATGCTCAGAGTTCTTGATATAGGAATCAGCTTTCTGAACCAATGGCTGCATAATTCTAGCCAAATATTTATCCAGTTTCTCAAGTGGTGAATTGATAGCACTCACTATAGGTTTCATAGGAGTGCCCGGTTTATGGATTTTAGGTAAACCATATAACTTAGGACATCTACTAGATTTGTCCCGAGGAATTATCCTGGATTGAGTTTCCTCATCGATAGGAGGAAACTATATATATATATATATATAGTTTCCTCATCGATAGGAGGAAACTATATATATATATATATATATATATATATATATATATATATTAATATGCATTCATAAACAGGAATAGTTATTAAAATAAAGGTCCAAATTCTCTCATGAGTTTAGAATGTTGACACACTACCAAGAGATTTATACACCTGTCACAGTTATAACAAGTCCTGCCACCAGGAGGATTTAGAATATACCTATGCTTTATACGGGTCATACATAGATGCCTAAAGATACACCTTATAGTAAGGAGAGGGATAAAGTTTGGCGGCGAAAAAGACAACAGCTACATGGGGTTCGTGATGGGAGGAAATATTTCAGCGCTGACGCAGAACCCGATGTACTTGCTTTCAATCGTCGCTAAGAGGGAGAATTTTGAATAAGGACTTAGAACTTGTGAAGAATTGAGAGAATTGACACCTAAATTAAATTATGAATTATAATTAGTTTAAAACTTCATCGATATCGGATTGCGATAGAATAGAAGATGAAATTACTTTGAAAGAAATACAATTATAAACTTTAACTACAAACTAAAACTCTGCTTGTGAAATGGTGCATTTAGTTAATTATAAAAGTTATTAAAGAATTAAGACTCATTTAACAGTAGCGCCATTAGGTCTGCCATTAAAGAGTTTATAATATAGAACTAACTTTACAACGTAAGTAGTTGCTTATTTATGCCTATTTATCTTGCGCAACTGTTAAAGTCTCTTTAGAGACTAGACGCAACAGACATTGGGTGACAAGTATGGCATGACTACAGAGTCGAAATATCAATAAAGCCTTTATTGATCTCTTGTGACACTTAGAAATCAGAAAAATCTGGGTTTGCAATATTAATTTTTGGAAAAAGGAAGACCTGTCTATAAATATACGCTCTTGCACAATTGTACCAGTAAAGAGCTGCAACTCTCTAGGTAAAATTATAAGTGGAAATAATAGCAACTCAGAGGGAATACGAAGTAAAATCGAGAAAGAGAAAAACAGTTATCAAAATAAAGTGAAAACTATTTTAGAAACATATAGGTCCGTTTATAAGGTGTGTTGATTGAAGAGTTGCATGCAACGAAAATTATAAATGTTTTCTTTCATTTACGCCACACACTTACAATTAACGTAAAACGTTTTATAATTTCGGAGCTGCATTAGCTCAAAGGTGTTTCTGGACTTCTGATTTAGATGTTACATCCCTTAATAACAAAAGTTGCAATAAAACCTATTACAAACTTATTGTAAATGTATTTTGATTTGAGTTAAAGTAAACTGGAGGGAATTTCACAAGATTTTATACTGAGCGTCCTTGAGATACTATCCAGTCAACGCTAGCTTCGAGCTCTTGAATATTTATTAACTTAAACGCAAGCGTAATAGTTTTATAGTTTAGTATAAAAATGTTAATATTCATTACAGTTCCGACGATAAACAAAAAAAATTAATATTTTCAAGGTAGTAAGTGCTTAGAAAAGTTGTGAAGCAAAGGATCAATAGTTGGAGAAGGATCTGGTTCAGGAACCTGGATTGGACGTTAAGGTTTGAGCCTGTCAGCTTGGACATCATCATCATCTTGAGCTTCTAGCGATACCATTGTTACACTCACCACCAGCTTGTTTCGTTAGGCTTCGATGCCGTACTTATCCTTGGTAATAATTTCAAAACACGCTGGTAACACCCATTAAATCGTTTTTCGTTATGTGTTTATTTGAAATTTAAATAGTTAATGATACTTGAAGAAAAATAATCATAAATAAATTGAAACTACATTTGGTTGATATTTAATAAATAAAAGTAGTTTATATAAAGATATGGTTATTAAAAATGAAAGCTGTTAACGGTACGTCAGGAAAGAAGAATCTAATTTTGGCGACCACATCTTGTCCCTTTTAAACATGAGCGATATATTGATACGGATATTGTAAATAATTACCTGTAAATTAGTGTGTACACGTGTTTGTAAAGGATTCAACATGAAACGGTTTTTTCAACTTGTCAAGAAAAGTTAGGTAAACGTGCTAGGGACAAAAGAAGCAAACTAACTGTCATAAGTGGGAATCGCATTTAGTCCTTCCTTATTTAAAGCATTCAGAGCCAGAATAGAAATAGTTAGAATGTAACCCAGAAATAGTTCTTAGGGGGTGGAAATGCCCATGTTTAGCCCTAAGGAATCTCCCTGTAAGAGAGAGAATAAATACATTTTACAGCGTAATCGTTGTGTTTACTTGAAAGATCTACCTGGTCCCCGAATAATAATTATGACAGAACGTTCATTTACATAACGTTATAACTAAAAGTATATATGAAAACATATAACGCTGGTTACGCTAAAAACGTGCAGATCTATATTGTGTTACTTAACAAGAGGCTTTTATTGATTATAATAATAAATTATTTGTAAGTTACTTAGGTTGTAAAACTTATTTCACATCACCATATATTGTAGTAGTTATTGTTGGTAATATATTGACACAAAACATATTGAATAAACACAATAACCTATATAGAATATACAACAATTTTATATAAACACACACAAATATACAACACACAATTACAAAACTTTAATTTCATACGCATTTCAATGACTTATGTCATCATCATCATCATCATCACTGATGCTAACACAAACATATTTTCTTTAATTAAGGTCATGTATGTGGTAGCATTACTGATGATGATTATGACAAAAATAATTGGAAACGCGTATGACAGCGAAGGTTTAAAATTGTGAGCTGGAAACGTTTCTTATGTTAATAACTCACAAGCCAACTCGAATATTGTTTATAAGAATTTAAAATGTTGTCATTTATCTGTTTATAGCAATACTCGAACGTTCGTAGAATAATTGGGCATGTTAAATCGTTTCTAAGATAGTTAGGTATTACCTTCTGAAATATATTTTGTACAGAAATTAAATGCACTACAATAAAGTTAATATGAACCAGAGCCTGTATCATAAGTTGTAATAACCTTAATAACATCTGTAATACCTCTTTATTGGAAAATGTCATCGTGAGATGAGGTAATTGTTTTCTCCTCGTTCCCTCCCAGTCGCTCTCCCACACACCACACCCATTCAATATACAAACATTAAGTATGACATATTTGTATCTAAAATCAAGGCATCTAAAATCTATTTTACACATAATAGTATTAGGAAAATCATATTTTTTATTACTAACTAAGCAAATATTTTTTTGTTTATATATTTATTTAAATGTATTTATAATTATAATATATATATATATATATATATATATATATATATATATAGAGAGAGAGAGAGAGAGAGAGAGAGAGAGAGGGCTCTGGAATTTAAGTGACAATTCTCACTTTCTTTGGTTACTTTCTAAAGGCGTATTGTGTTTGGTCAGAATAATAGTTGTTATATTTAAACAAGTGTTTTTGATCGCCTTCCTACTTTATAAAGGCCGGTTCCCTTTGCAGCAACAAGTTTCGTAGCTTTAGGACTTAACCAAGCGAGCAGTGACATCACTTTGAACTAATTCTCTAACAAGTACACAATATAACCGTATTAGCTTTACAGTGGGTCGCGGCGAAGTTGGAACACTACACTGTGGAGAGGTAACCCAAAAGCATTATTGCGATGTCTTAGCAAGTGTAATTGGATGAATCTATGCTGATGGTTTTATCTAGAAACTCCAGGATTTAGCGAGTTTTTTATTCTTCCTAAAATTATCTTTTATAAGCTCCCTAAATATTTTTAATGTATTTTTTTAATTTTGAGGACGAACAAACAATACGGCTATGGAGGATAAGGAAGGATTGGGGATACAGGAGGACAACCAGAGGGGGGTAAAACGAGGTAAAACATTGATATACATCTTTGAGAAGTAAAGTTTTAACTATCGGAAAGTTCACTCAGTGCCAAAGCGCGTTAGACTTCCGAAATGAAGATACCCAGTTCAAATCCGAACTAGGCTCCCTAAATGTTTATAATTAAATTATAAAATAAATATTTGAAAAAAACTATATTAACATAAATTGACATCTACTAAATGTTTAAAAAAATATATTTGATCATGATTCGGTGAAAACAAACTTATTTTATTAACATTTAAAAATATTACAAGATATATTTCAGGAGAGTGTAAACTAATAGAAGGAATTTAATAAAAGTCGATTGTTTTGCTTGCTAAGTATAATATTTTATGCTCCTACGGAGACGTTTCGATGACTAGATAGTTACCATCAGCAGACCGATAACACATAATGAATGTTGGTTATAATACAATCGGAGTCCGTGACGATAATGAATCCTTTAGTAAAAAAATTATCACATTGTTAAATGCCAATAGTCAAATAGAAAAGTTATTATTAAACATTTATACTTTATAACTATTGTTTGATTGGAATACTGAAATACAAAAATAAACTGTTTATATAAACAAATAATTTGTGTGAAGGATTTGAACATAAATAAACTAACCTGGAACATTACTACAGAATATGAAATAACATAAAGTTACAAAACGCAGAGAGATTATTAAGCCCAGGGTCGTGCTATTACAACTTAATTACAAACCAAAGTATTTCAGAGTTAAAATTGAAATCATAATTTGTAAAAGCTTTAACACTATAAAATATTTACAATACAGACACCTAAGTCTAGCAGGGTTCGATTTAAAGTACACCACAATATACATATATACAACTATCACATGCGGTTAGGGATCAAGTCAAATTTACTTGGCTCGCGAAACAGTCGTATTTTATTTCTATTACCAAATGTCTGAGAGTGTACCGGAATCAAATTTATTTTTGTAGCTTTTTTTGTGTGCCCATCACCACATTGATGTGATCAAGGAATTTTTTATTATATCACCCTCTCATGCCTAACCCCTCCCATAAGTTACCTATAGGACTTGTGTGAGGCAATCTTGGTAGTTGCATAACGAGCTTGGATTTATGAGTAAATTAATTAAACAGGCTGAACGTTAATTATCTGTCTCGCTATTCCCGCCAGGTTGTGGCGCAGAATTTATGTCTCACATTCCTTATGTTTCATATTACAATGGTGATTCAAAACATAGATACAACGTGAATTGTTAGAGATGTAACAAATGTCCCTTTAAATACATTGGAGGTAAATATATATTTTAAGATATACATACACTTGAAACAATACATAAATAAAAAATAAAATATACACATTCGTAATATAGTCGAGGGTATCTTGTTTATTTTTTTATTTAATAAACATGGTTTCAAAAACAAGAATTTAAATTTGATTTTACAAACTTACGAAGACTTTAGCTTACTAATAAGTGTCAGAATAATGCGGTTAATATAAATATATATATATATATATATATATATATATATATATATATACTGTATATATATATTTATGTATATTTATATTAACCGCATTATTCTATATATATATATATATATATATATATATACATACAGTAGATTTATATGTATTAGACTCATATATATTAGGTTTTTCTATGTATTTAAATGTTCTTTATATCTTTTTTTAAATTTATTTTTAGTTTGTCCTACATAGTACATTTGATACTCATATACAATTTATTTAAATAATTATTTGTATAATTTATGTTATTTATTTTATTGTTTGTGTAATAAGCTAGTTTAATATTAGACTCTTGAAATAATTTTAAAATTTATTTAATTTCATATCCGGTAAATATGAATTTGAACCAAATAGTTGTTTAATATTTGTTATATAGTATTTTGTTTATATTATTTTCTAATTATTTACTTATATTATTATTTAATTTATTGATTGTTTACTTTTTATATCCATTTTTTGTTGCTATTTGGTATATAACATTTAATTTTTCAAACTTATTTATATGATGTAACGGAGTTTTATTCATTTTATACAATAAACTGTATAAATCTTTGTATAAAATCTAAAACTATAATAAAATCTAATTTAGCAAAACATTTATTGAAAAGAACCATAAATAAATAATATGAAATTAATTAAACAGGCTCAAAAAGGGTTAAAAATGAATATCATGAAAAATTTAGATACGCATAAAAATAAAATTAAATCACACGTTTAAAGAACAAATACAAATGAATTTTTAGCATATTTGACGAAATCTTTAAAAATAAAATACTAAAATAAATAGAGAATATTGGCAGTTATATAATCAATCAGATTGGGTGAGCATTGGCTGTGCCTTTTAAAGTGCAATTATATGAACAGTCCAGGTGTAGTCGTACAACTCTGTGTTAATTGTAATTTTGGAATCCTGGTGCTACAAATCTGCAAAAAGCTTCACTTATTTAGCATAGTAAAAATTTATTAAGAAAAATAAAAAATATGTAATCTTGTTTAGTAAAGAATTGCCCAAACACACACACAAACACACACACATATGTATATATTATAAATGCTTCCTTAAAATGGAATTAAATTTGAATTGGATCGTAAGCTAAACGATTAAGTGAAAGCATCCCTCTATGGCAACATGTGGTCACCACGTGGTTACAGCGAAAAAGTTGTACAGATGTTAATTTTTGTGGTCTTGTGCGTTCTAACCGTAAACGTCATTAACTATGTTGCAAATAGAAGGATTTGTATAAAACAGAAAATCTGACTATCGTGACGGAAGCTTACCGATTGCTGCATTGAACATTATAGAATTTATTAATGTTTAGTATAAACAAACATGTCCTAACCATAGTTTTTTTAGTTATATTTTAAAAGTATAATAACTTTATATAGAATAAAATACTACCTTTTTTTATAGACACATATTTTTATACAATTTGGTATTTGATATTTTCGTATTAGAAAAAAAAATATACCAATAGTGCTGGGGGCGACGTCTAAAATGAGTATAATTTTTCATCGTTACAGCTCCTTCAGCATGTAAAGTTTGTCGAATACAATTAAAACCAATTTATTTAACACCTATTGTAAACACTAAGCAAGTAAAACACAATGACCAAACATTCCCAAGTAGTATCGATACCTAACGTAGTTTATTTGTGATACAGTATCTCACCAAACATTTTACCCTCACACCGCTTAACTTTGCAATGCCCTGCTGAGGCGATGACTTTAGAATATGCAGCAAAAGCGAATGCAGAAATTAGCTACCAACAAGGAGGGGTAAGACGGGGGTTTGTAGACCACAGTGGGGACTTGATCACACCTTTCCTGAAGCTCACGTGGTCTCAATATTCGTAAAAAGGGAAACGTAATAAAGCCGAATTTAACGGTAATCGATTGTCGTGACTCTGAAGCCGCCAGCGGGTATCGTAGCAAATAGGTGTTGGCTGTTAAAGCAATATCAAGACTGTTACCAATTCCACCTTTAGGTATTGCTTGATCAAATTATATAATATCGTTTTTACTGTACGACTTATATAGAACAAAATGTATACGATGTAATAGCACAAATATATTTCATTAAAATTTTATTCAAATAAGACTAATTAAATACGATTCTGAAACTTATATTAACAATGAATATGACTGAGTCGGGACAATGAACTATTTACTATGAGTATATTACACACACACACACACACACATACACATTTTTGTTTTTTTTTTACTTGGGAGCGGGTTTGAATTGCCCGAAGCACTGCTACCTTAAGGTATATTGTACTTACCTCCCTGATCTAGTCAAATAACCCCTTCCCTCTTACCAGGTTTAGGAGTTTCCTGACTAGAGTTTTACCTTCAGTATCCACCAAAGCCGTTCCACCACCAAAGAGGTTGAAGCGCCTCTCAGCAAGTAATTCACATCTGTAAATAATGTGTGTGGCAGTCTCCAGTTCCTGCCCGCATAATCTGCACACTGGTTCATCCTTGTAGATACCCATTCACACTTACACATACACACACACACACACACACATACACACATACACACACACACACACACACACATACACATACACACACACACACACACACACACAAACACTCGCGCACACACACACATACACACACACACAAATGCATTCGCACGCATACACGCAAGCATACAAACACACGTTCAAACACACACACAAAACTCACACACACATGTTTGTGTATATATATATATATATATATATATATATATATATATATATATAAATATCGCAATATGTATTCTTGTGTATTAATAAAGAACATAAGTCAAAATACAAATACAAGAATTATAATTGAATTTCTTAAATTAAATACAAGAATGCATATAATTGAATACAAAATTCAATTATAATTCTTGTATTTGTATTTTGACTTATGTTCTTTATATATATATATATATATATATATATATATATATATATATATATCACAATGTGTATAACAATCACCTACTTTTGTATATTTTTTAAATAAAAATAATTTGGTTTCTGCATCCAGAATTGTTAAGTTATATGCAAAATGATTCTTCATATACATCCTTCTATTTACGTAATAATTATTCTCTGATAATGAGTTTGCGGAAGTAATACAGTTCCATTTATCTTAGCTTGTCACGGGGCACCACCGACAATGTCTGCTTGGACTGATGTTAAAAGCAACGTCATTAGGTGTGCGATGCTGTTATTTTCTTCAAGTTACAAAGAACAGCAGGTAGTGTTTGTAACCATCCAACCAGGAATTAAATAAAGAAAAACCTGTTACTGTAAGGCGAGAGAGGATGTACAGCGAAAGTACGTTATTATGTTTTATTACCAGAAAATTCAAATAAATTTCTCCTTAGTAATTTCCCAGTTAATTTCTCACAATAATTCAAATATTGTATTCTTTTAACTAAACATATGGTACACATTATGTTAAATGTTAAAATATAGGTACAATTAGAATTTCTGCTAAATATAAATTTACACATTTCGAAAAGATAAATCTTTTAAATAAATGTTTTAGCAGACAATCAAATAAAAAAAGAGTTCTTAGCAGGCAATTATACGATAAAGGCTAAACAAATCTCTATTGTTATTTGTGTTTTAAATTTGTATGTATTAAAATGGTTACGTTGCATTGTAACATCAGCCAAGTTAGGAAAACGATATTAAAGGAGAGGCAAAAGGTGTGTTAAGTGGTGAAGCTCTTGGCTCTACCCTCTATATATAGACCCACTGCTATTCACGAAGGGTAGCTAAGGGGTTCAGGGTTAGTACCAGACTGGGATTCTCTTCCATTTATATTTAATTAATTGATGATATTTAACCATTATAAGTCAACCAATCGTTTAATATTATCTACCTCAAGTTTTTATTTTAGTCAATTTATATTATAATTTCAAAAATCTAAAACTATGCAATAATTGAGATACATTTTATACCTAAAACACATATAATAAGCTGCACGAAGTGTAAATGTATTTATGGGATTGCTTATAAATATTCTGAAAGACTTTACATACGGGTAATTTCACTGCGGGAAATCATGAGACGCGTAAATATTTCTAAAATGGTTGAACATTTCCTAGGGGTTTTCACCCTTTAGCTTATTCACTTTATCAGGTGAAAAACCATAACAAACAACCATTTTAAATATTAATCGGTGCCCCAAAAATTTCGTTAGGATTTTATTCCATGGGTTGTGTCGAAATCCGGGTGACATCTTTAGCTACCCGCAACATTCTAAAAAGCCTTTATCTCTGTTTATATAAATATTTTTTTATTTCAATTCCTTCAATTTGTTCACACTCTCCTTATATATATATATATATATATATATATATATATATATATATATATATATATATATATATATTAATATAAATTAATACATATTCCTGTATATATACATATATATATTTGTGTGTGTTAGTGTGTGTATGTATAATATCTTTTCTTGTATAATAATAAAAAACTAAGGTTATTCAAATAAAAGAACTATTTTTTATTTTTTTCAACACAGTATCAGTAAACAGTACCAACATCATCAGGAATGAATGATTCATTGTTTTTGAAACCTCAGTTGTTATATATATATATATATATATATATATATATATATATATATATATATATATATATATATACACACTTGTAAATAAAGTACGTTTTAGCCATCCTATGAAGTTCAAATACATTTTTTTAAACCTGTAGTCGATGGAACTTAATATTAATACAGTTTTTGAAGTAATATTAATTATTTAAATTTAATAATTATTTACTTTTAGTATTGTATGAGAGAAAAGCTAAAAGGGGCAACTTATGCAATATAGATATTTCATCCTATTTGGTTTAAAATAAGTGATAACATATGATATCATGAAACAGCTGATTTGAAGTTAAATGTTGTGTGGCAGAGCAGTTGTTTTACTGAATAGATTATATTACTTTATAATAATTATAATTATTCAATGAAAAAAATTGAAAATAATATTGTTTTTGTTGACCCAAGTAGGAATTGACACTAATTTTTAAAACATATTTATTACTTGTTTTCATATTTAGAATAGGCTTCCAAAGCATTTCCGTATCTTCGTGAATGTAGTGTCTTGAGTATATCGGTTCATTGTGTAGTTCATACAATCGCAGGTCCGACGTGTCCTCGCAGTCATATCTAGCATTGACGAGGTGAACACAACAGGTGAAGTGCGAAACGAATACAAGATGAACGAATGTAGTGTCTTGAGTACATCGGTTCATTGTGTAGTGCATACAATCACAGATCCGACGTGTCCTCGCAGTCATATCTAGCATTGACGAGGTGAACACAACAGGTGAAGTGCGAAACGAATACAAGATGAACGAATGTAGTGTCTTGAGTACATCGGTTCATAGTGTAGTGCATACAATCGCAGGTCCGACGTGTCCTCGCAATCATATCTAGCATTGACGAGGTGAACACAACAGGTGAAGTGCGAAACGAATACAAGATGAACGAATGTAGTGTCTTGAGTACATCGGTTCATAGTGTAGTGCATACAATCGCAGGTCCGACGTGTCCTCGCAATCATATCTAGCATTGACGAGGTGAACACAACAGGTGAAGTGCGAAACGAATACAAGATGAACGAATGTAGTGTCTTGAGTACATCGGTTCATAGTGTAGTGCATACAATCACAGATCCGACGTGTCCTCGCAATCATATCTAGCATTGACGAGGTGAACACAACAGGTGAAGTGCGAAACGAATACAAGATGAACGAATGTAGTGTCTTGAGTACATCGGTTCATAGTGTAGTGCATACAATCACAGATCCGACGTGTCTTCGCAATCATATCTAGCATTGACGAGGTGAACACAACAGGTGAAGTGCGAAACGAATACAAGATGAACGAATGTAGTGTCTTGAGTACATCGGTTCATAGTGTAGTGCATACAATAACAGATCCGACGTGTCCTCGCAGTCATATCTAGCATTGACGAGGTGAACACAACAGGTGAAGTGCGAAACGAATACAAGATGAACGAATGTAGTGTCTTGAGTATATCGGTTCATTGTGTAGTGCATACAATCACAGATCCGACGTGTCCTCGCAGTCATATCTAGCATTGACGAGGTGAACACAACAGGTGAAGTGCGAAACGAATACAAGATGAACGAATGTAGTGTCTTGAGTACATCGGTTCATAGTGTAGTGCATACAATAACAGATCCGACGTGTCCTCGCAGTCATATCTAGCATTGACGAGGTGAACACAACAGGTGAAGTGCGAAACGAATACAAGATGAACGAATGTAGTGTCTTGAGTACATCGGTTCATAGTGTAGTGCATACAATCACAGATCCGACGTGTCCTCGCAATCATATCTAGCATTGACGAGGTGAACACAACAGGTGAAGTGCGAAACGAATACAAGATGAACGAATGTAGTGTCTTGAGTACATCGGTTCATAGTGTAGTGCATACAATCACAGATCCGACGTGTCCTCGCAGTCATATCTAGCATTGACGAGGTGAACACAACAGGTGAAGTGCGAAACGAATACAAGATGAACGAATGTAGTGTCTTGAGTACATCGGTTCATAGTGTAGTGCATACAATCGCAGGTCCGACGTGTCCTCGCAATCATATCTAGCATTGACGAGGTGAACACAACAGGTGAAGTGCGAAACGAATACAAGATGAACGAATGTAGTGTCTTGAGTACATCGGTTCATAGTGTAGTGCATACAATCACAGATCCGACGTGTCCTCGCAATCATATCTAGCATTGACGAGGTGAACACAACAGGTGAAGTGCGAACGAATACAAGATGAACGAATGTAGTGTCTTGAGTATATCGGTTCATTGTGTAGTGCATACAATCGCAGGTCCGACGTGTCCTCGCAATCATATCTAGCATTGACGAGGTGAACACAACAGGTGAAGTGCGAAACGAATACAAGATGAACGAATGTAGTGTCTTGAGTACATCGGTTCATAGTGTAGTGCATACAGTCACAGGTCCGACGTGTCCTCGCAGTCATATCTAGCATTGACGAGGTGAACACAACAGGTGAAGTGCGAAACGAATACAAGATGAACGAATGTAGTGTCTTGAGTATATCGGTTCATAGTGTAGTGCATACAGTCACAGGTCCGACGTGTCCTCGCAATCATATCTAGCATTGACGAGGTGAACACAACAGGTGAAGTGCGAAACGAATACAAGATGAACGAATGTAGTGTCTTGAGTACATCGGTTCATAGTGTAGTGCATACAGTCACAGGTCCGACGTGTCCTCGCAATCATATCTAGCATTGACGAGGTGAACACAACAGGTGAAGTGCGAAACGAATACAAGATGAACGAATGTAGTGTCTTGAGTACATCGGTTCATAGTGTAGTGCATACAATCACAGATCCGACGTGTCCTCGCAATCATATCTAGCATTGACGAGGTGAACACAACAGGTGAAGTGCGAAACGAATACAAGATGAACGAATGTAGTGTCTTGAGTACATCGGTTCATAGTGTAGTGCATACAGTCACAGGTCCGACGTGTCCTCGCAATCATATCTAGCATTGACGAGGTGAACACAACAGGTGAAGTGCGAAACGAATACAAGATGAACGAATGTAGTGTCTTGAGTACATCGGTTCATAGTGTAGTGCATACAGTCACAGGTCCGACGTGTCCTCGCAGTCATATCTAGCATTGACGAGGTGAACACAACAGGTGAAGTGCGAAACGAATACAAGATGAACGAATGTAGTGTCTTGAGTACATCGGTTCATAGTGTAGTGCATACAATCACAGATCCGACGTGTCCTCGCAATCATATCTAGCATTGACGAGGTGAACACAACAGGTGAAGTGCGAAACGAATACAAGATGAACGAATGTAGTGTCTTGAGTACATCGGTTCATAGTGTAGTGCATACAGTCACAGGTCCGACGTGTCCTCGCAGTCATATCTAGCATTGACGAGGTGAACACAACAGGTGAAGTGCGAAACGAATACAAGATGAACGAATGTAGTGTCTTGAGTATATCGGTTCATTGTGTAGTGCATACAATCACAGATCCGACGTGTCCTCGCAATCATATCTAGCATTGACGAGGTGAACACAACAGGTGAAGTGCGAAACGAATACAAGATGAACGAATGTAGTGTCTTGAGTACATCGGTTCATAGTGTAGTGCATACAATCACAGATCCGACGTGTCCTCGCAATCATATCTAGCATTGACGAGGTGAACACAACAGGTGAAGTGCGAAACGAATACAAGATGAACGAATGTAGTGTCTTGAGTACATCGGTTCATAGTGTAGTGCATACAATCACAGATCCGACGTGTCCTCGCAATCATATCTAGCATTGACGAGGTGAACACAACAGGTGAAGTGCGAAACGAATACAAGATGAACGAATGTAGTGTCTTGAGTACATCGGTTCATAGTGTAGTGCATACAATCACAGGTCCAACGTGTCCTCGCAATCATATCTAGCATTGACGAGGTGAACACAACAGGTGAAGTGCGAAACGAATACAAGATGAACGAATGTAGTGTCTTGAGTACATCGGTTCATAGTGTAGTGCATACAATCACAGATCCGACGTGTCCTCGCAATCATATCTAGCATTGACGAGGTGAACACAACAGGTGAAGTGCGAAACGAATACAAGATGAACGAATGTAGTGTCTTGAGTACATCGGTTCATAGTGTAGTGCATACAATCACAGATCCGACGTGTCCTCGCAATCATATCTAGCATTGACGAGGTGAACACAACAGGTGAAGTGCGAAACGAATACAAGATGAACGAATGTAGTGTCTTGAGTACATCGGTTCATAGTGTAGTGCATACAATCACAGATCCGACGTGTCCTCGCAATCATATCTAGCATTGACGAGGTGAACACAACAGGTGAAGTGCGAAACGAATACAAGATGAACGAATGTAGTGTCTTGAGTATATCGGTTCATTGTGTAGTGCATACAATCACAGATCCGACGTGTCCTCGCAATCATATCTAGCATTGACGAGGTGAACACAACAGGTGAAGTGCGAAACGAATACAAGATGAACGAATGTAGTGTCTTGAGTACATCGGTTCATTGTGTAGTGCATACAATCACAGGTCCGACGTGTCCTCGCAGTCATATCTAGCATTGACGAGGTGAACACAACAGGTGAAGTGCGAAACGAATACAAGATGAACGAATGTAGTGTCTTGAGTACATCGGTTCATTGTGTAGTGCATACAATCACAGGTCCGACGTGTCCTCGCAGTCATATCTAGCATTGACGAGGTGAACACAACAGGTGAAGTGCGAAACGAATACAAGATGAACGAATGTAGTGTCTTGAGTACATCGGTTCATTGTGTAGTGCATACAATCACAGATCCGACGTGTCTTCGCAATCATATCTAGCATTGACGAGGTGAACACAACAGGTGAAGTGCGAAACGAATACAAGATGAACGAATGTAGTGTCTTGAGTATATCGGTTCATAGTGTAGTGCATACAATAACAGATCCGACGTGTCTTCGCAATCATATCTAGCATTGACGAGGTGAACACAACAGGTGAAGTGCGAAACGAATACAAGATGAACGAATGTAGTGTCTTGAGTATATCGGTTCATAGTGTAGTGCATACAATAACAGATCCGACGTGTCTTCGCAATCATATCTAGCATTGACGAGGTGAACACAACAGGTGAAGTGCGAAACGAATACAAGATGAACGAATGTAGTGTCTTGAGTATATCGGTTCATTGTGTAGTGCATACAATCGCAGGTCCGACGTGTCCTCGCAGTCATATCTAGCATTGACGAGGTGAACACAACAGGTGAAGCGCGAAACGAATACAAGATGAACGAATGTAGTGTCTTGAGTACATCGGTTCATTGTGTAGTGCATACAATCACAGGGCCGACGTGTCCTCGCAATCATATCTAGCATTGACGAGGTGAACACAACAGGTGAAGTGCGAAACGAATACAAGATGAACGAATGTAGTGTCTTGAGTATATCGGTTCATTGTGTAGTGCATACAGTCACAGGTCCGACGTGTCCTCGCAGTCATATCTAGCATTGACGAGGTGAACACAACAGGTGAAGTGCGAAACGAATACAAGATGAACGAATGTAGTGTCTTGAGTATATCGGTTCATTGTGTAGTGCATACAATCACAGGGCCGACGTGTCCTCGCAGTCATATCTAGCATTGACGAGGTGAACACAACAGGTGAAGTGCGAAACGAATACAAGATGAACGAATGTAGTGTCTTGAGTATATCGGTTCATAGTGTAGTGCATACAATAACAGATCCGACGTGTCTTCGCAATCATATCTAGCATTGACGAGGTGAACACAACAGGTGAAGTGCGAAACGAATACAAGATGAACGAATGTAGTGTCTTGAGTACATCGGTTCATAGTGTAGTGCATACAGTCACAGGTCCGACGTGTCCTCGCAGTCATATCTAGCATTGACGAGGTGAACACAACAGGTGAAGTGCGAAACGAATACAAGATGAACGAATGTAGTGTCTTGAGTATATCGGTTCATTGTGTAGTGCATACAATCGCAGGTCCGACGTGTGCTCGCAGTCATATCTAGCATTGACGAGGTGAACACAACAGGTGAAGTGCGAAACGAATACAAGATGAACGAATGTAGTGTCTTGAGTATATCGGTTCATTGTGTAGTGCATACAATCACAGATCCGACGTGTCCTCGCAATCATATCTAGCATTGACGAGGTGAACACAACAGGTGAAGTGCGAAACGAATACAAGATGAACGAATGTAGTGTCTTGAGTACATCGGTTCATTGTGTAGTGCATACAATCACAGATCCGACGTGTCCTCGCAATCATATCTAGCATTGACGAGGTGAACACAACAGGTGAAGTGCGAAACGAATACAAGATGAACGAATGTAGTGTCTTGAGTATATCGGTTCATTGTGTAGTGCATACAATCACAGATCCGACGTGTCCTCGCAATCATATCTAGCATTGACGAGGTGAACACAACAGGTGAAGTGCGAAACGAATACAAGATGAACGAATGTAGTGTCTTGAGTATATCGGTTCATTGTGTAGTGCATACAATCACAGATCCGACGTGTCCTCGCAATCATATCTAGCATTGACGAGGTGAACACAACAGGTGAAGTGCGAAACGAATACAAGATGAACGAATGTAGTGTCTTGAGTACATCGGTTCATAGTGTAGTGCATACAGTCACAGGTCCGACGTGTCCTCGCAATCATATCTAGCATTGACGAGGTGAACACAACAGGTGAAGTGCGAAACGAATACAAGATGAACGAATGTAGTGTCTTGAGTACATCGGTTCATAGTGTAGTGCATACAGTCACAGGTCCGACGTGTCCTCGCAGTCATATCTAGCATTGACGAGGTGAACACAACAGGTGAAGTGCGAAACGAATACAAGATGAACGAATGTAGTGTCTTGAGTATATCGGTTCATAGTGTAGTGCATACAGTCACAGGTCCGACGTGTCCTCGCAGTCATATCTAGCATTGACGAGGTGAACACAACAGGTGAAGTGCGAAACGAATACAAGATGAACGAATGTAGTGTCTTGAGTATATCGGTTCATTGTGTAGTGCATACAATCACAGATCCGACGTGTCCTCGCAATCATATCTAGCATTGACGAGGTGAACACAACAGGTGAAGTGCGAAACGAATACAAGATGAACGAATGTAGTGTCTTGAGTACATCGGTTCATAGTGTAGTGCATACAGTCACAGGTCCGACGTGTCCTCGCAATCATATCTAGCATTGACGAGGTGAACACAACAGGTGAAGTGCGAAACGAATACAAGATGAACGAATGTAGTGTCTTGAGTACATCGGTTCATAGTGTAGTGCATACAATAACAGATCCGACGTGTCTTCGCAATCATATCTAGCATTGACGAGGTGAACACAACAGGTGAAGTGCGAAACGAATACAAGATGAACGAATGTAGTGTCTTGAGTACATCGGTTCATAGTGTAGTGCATACAATAACAGATCCGACGTGTCTTCGCAATCATATCTAGCATTGACGAGGTGAACACAACAGGTGAAGTGCGAAACGAATACAAGATGAACGAATGTAGTGTCTTGAGTATATCGGTTCATTGTGTAGTGCATACAATCACAGATCCGACGTGTCCTCGCAATCATATCTAGCATTGACGAGGTGAACACAACAGGTGAAGTGCGAAACGAATACAAGATGAACGAATGTAGTGTCTTGAGTATATCGGTTCATTGTGTAGTGCATACAATCACAGATCCGACGTGTCCTCGCAATCATATCTAGCATTGACGAGGTGAACACAACAGGTGAAGTGCGAAACGAATACAAGATGAACGAATGTAGTGTCTTGAGTACATCGGTTCATAGTGTAGTGCATACAGTCACAGGTCCGACGTGTCCTCGCAATCATATCTAGCATTGACGAGGTGAACACAACAGGTGAAGTGCGAAACGAATACAAGATGAACGAATGTAGTGTCTTGAGTACATCGGTTCATAGTGTAGTGCATACAGTCACAGGTCCGACGTGTCCTCGCAGTCATATCTAGCATTGACGAGGTGAACACAACAGGTGAAGTGCGAAACGAATACAAGATGAACGAATGTAGTGTCTTGAGTATATCGGTTCATAGTGTAGTGCATACAGTCACAGGTCCGACGTGTCCTCGCAGTCATATCTAGCATTGACGAGGTGAACACAACAGGTGAAGTGCGAAACGAATACAAGATGAACGAATGTAGTGTCTTGAGTATATCGGTTCATTGTGTAGTGCATACAATCACAGATCCGACGTGTCCTCGCAATCATATCTAGCATTGACGAGGTGAACACAACAGGTGAAGTGCGAAACGAATACAAGATGAACGAATGTAGTGTCTTGAGTACATCGGTTCATAGTGTAGTGCATACAGTCACAGGTCCGACGTGTCCTCGCAATCATATCTAGCATTGACGAGGTGAACACAACAGGTGAAGTGCGAAACGAATACAAGATGAACGAATGTAGTGTCTTGAGTACATCGGTTCATAGTGTAGTGCATACAATAACAGATCCGACGTGTCTTCGCAATCATATCTAGCATTGACGAGGTGAACACAACAGGTGAAGTGCGAAACGAATACAAGATGAACGAATGTAGTGTCTTGAGTACATCGGTTCATAGTGTAGTGCATACAATAACAGATCCGACGTGTCTTCGCAATCATATCTAGCATTGACGAGGTGAACACAACAGGTGAAGTGCGAAACGAATACAAGATGAACGAATGTAGTGTCTTGAGTATATCGGTTCATTGTGTAGTGCATACAATCACAGATCCGACGTGTCCTCGCAGTCATATCTAGCATTGACGAGGTGAACACAACAGGTGAAGTGCGAAACGAATACAAGATGAACGAATGTAGTGTCTTGAGTACATCGGTTCATAGTGTAGTGCATACAATCACAGATCCGACGTGTCCTCGCAATCATATCTAGCATTGACGAGGTGAACACAACAGGTGAAGTGCGAAACGAATACAAGATGAACGAATGTAGTGTCTTGAGTACATCGGTTCATTGTGTAGTGCATACAATCACAGATCCGACGTGTCCTCGCAATCATATCTAGCATTGACGAGGTGAACACAACAGGTGAAGTGCGAAACGAATACAAGATGAACGAATGTAGTGTCTTGAGTACATCGGTTCATAGTGTAGTGCATACAATCACAGATCCGACGTGTCCTCGCAATCATATCTAGCATTGACGAGGTGAACACAACAGGTGAAGTGCGAACGAATACAAGATGAACGAATGTAGTGTCTTGAGTACATCGGTTCATTGTGTAGTGCATACAATAACAGATCCGACGTGTCTTCGCAATCATATCTAGCATTGACGAGGTGAACACAACAGGTGAAGTGCGAAACGAATACAAGATGAACGAATGTAGTGTCTTGAGTACATCGGTTCATTGTGTAGTGCATACAATCGCAGGTCCGACGTGTCTTCGCAATCATATCTAGCATTGACGAGGTGAACACAACAGGTGAAGTGCGAACGAATACAAGATGAACGAATGTAGTGTCTTGAGTACATCGGTTCATTGTGTAGTGCATACAATCACAGATCCGACGTGTCCTCGCAATCATATCTAGCATTGACGAGGTGAACACAACAGGTGAAGTGCGAACGAATACAAGATGAACGAATGTAGTGTCTTGAGTATATCGGTTCATTGTGTAGTGCATACAATAACAGATCCGACGTGTCCTCGCAATCATATCTAGCATTGACGAGGTGAACACAACAGGTGAAGTGCGAAACGAATACAAGATGAACGAATGTAGTGTCTTGAGTATATCGGTTCATTGTGTAGTGCATACAATAACAGATCCGACGTGTCTTCGCAATCATATCTAGCATTGACGAGGTGAACACAACAGGTGAAGTGCGAACGAATACAAGATGAACGAATGTAGTGTCTTGAGTACATCGGTTCATAGTGTAGTGCATACAATCACAGATCCGACGTGTCCTCGCAATCATATCTAGCATTGACGAGGTGAACACAACAGGTGAAGTGCGAAACGAATACAAGATGAACGAATGTAGTGTCTTGAGTACATCGGTTCATTGTGTAGTGCATACAATCACAGATCCGACGTGTCCTCGCAATCATATCTAGCATTGACGAGGTGAACACAACAGGTGAAGTGCGAACGAATACAAGATGAACGAATGTAGTGTCTTGAGTACATCGGTTCATAGTGTAGTGCATACAATCACAGATCCGACGTGTCCTCGCAATCATATCTAGCATTGACGAGGTGAACACAACAGGTGAAGTGCGAACGAATACAAGATGAACGAATGTAGTGTCTTGAGTACATCGGTTCATTGTGTAGTGCATACAATAACAGATCCGACGTGTCTTCGCAATCATATCTAGCATTGACGAGGTGAACACAACAGGTGAAGTGCGAACGAATACAAGATGAACGAATGTAGTGTCTTGAGTACATCGGTTCATAGTGTAGTGCATACAATCACAGATCCGACGTGTCCTCGCAATCATATCTAGCATTGACGAGGTGAACACAACAGGTGAAGTGCGAACGAATACAAGATGAACGAATGTAGTGTCTTGAGTATATCGGTTCATTGTGTAGTGCATACAATCACAGATCCGACGTGTCCTCGCAATCATATCTAGCATTGACGAGGTGAACACAACAGGTGAAGTGCGAAACGAATACAAGATGAACGAATGTAGTGTCTTGAGTATATCGGTTCATTGTGTAGTGCATACAATAACAGATCCGACGTGTCTTCGCAATCATATCTAGCATTGACGAGGTGAACACAACAGGTGAAGTGCGAACGAATACAAGATGAACGAATGTAGTGTCTTGAGTACATCGGTTCATTGTGTAGTGCATACAATCACAGATCCGACGTGTCCTCGCAATCATATCTAGCATTGACGAGGTGAACACAACAGGTGAAGTGCGAAACGAATACAAGATGAACGAATGTAGTGTCTTGAGTATATCGGTTCATAGTGTAGTGCATACAGTCACAGGTCCGACGTGTCCTCGCAGTCATATCTAGCATTGACGAGGTGAACACAACAGGTGAAGTGCGAAACGAATACAAGATGAACGAATGTAGTGTCTTGAGTACATCGGTTCATAGTGTAGTGCATACAATAACAGATCCGACGTGTCTTCGCAATCATATCTAGCATTGACGAGGTGAACACAACAGGTGAAGTGCGAAACGAATACAAGATGAACGAATGTAGTGTCTTGAGTACATCGGTTCATTGTGTAGTGCATACAATCACAGATCCGACGTGTCCTCGCAATCATATCTAGCATTGACGAGGTGAACACAACAGGTGAAGTGCGAAACGAATACAAGATGAACGAATGTAGTGTCTTGAGTACATCGGTTCATTGTGTAGTGCATACAATCACAGATCCGACGTGTCCTCGCAATCATATCTAGCATTGACGAGGTGAACACAACAGGTGAAGTGCGAAACGAATACAAGATGAACGAATGTAGTGTCTTGAGTACATCGGTTCATAGTGTAGTGCATACAATCACAGATCCGACGTGTCCTCGCAATCATATCTAGCATTGACGAGGTGAACACAACAGGTGAAGTGCGAAACGAATACAAGATGAACGAATGTAGTGTCTTGAGTACATCGGTTCATAGTGTAGTGCATACAATCACAGATCCGACGTGTCCTCGCAATCATATCTAGCATTGACGAGGTGAACACAACAGGTGAAGTGCGAAACGAATACAAGATGAACGAATGTAGTGTCTTGAGTACATCGGTTCATAGTGTAGTGCATACAGTCACAGGTCCGACGTGTCCTCGCAGTCATATCTAGCATTGACGAGGTGAACACAACAGGTGAAGTGCGAAACGAATACAAGATGAACGAATGTAGTGTCTTGAGTACATCGGTTCATAGTGTAGTGCATACAATAACAGATCCGACGTGTCTTCGCAATCATATCTAGCATTGACGAGGTGAACACAACAGGTGAAGTGCGAAACGAATACAAGATGAACGAATGTAGTGTCTTGAGTATATCGGTTCATTGTGTAGTGCATACAATCGCAGGTCCGACGTGTCCTCGCAATCATATCTAGCATTGACGAGGTGAACACAACAGGTGAAGTGCGAAACGAATACAAGATGAACGAATGTAGTGTCTTGAGTACATCGGTTCATAGTGTAGTGCATACAGTCACAGGTCCGACGTGTCCTCGCAGTCATATCTAGCATTGACGAGGTGAACACAACAGGTGAAGTGCGAAACGAATACAAGATGAACGAATGTAGTGTCTTGAGTATATCGGTTCATTGTGTAGTGCATACAGTCACAGGTCCGACGTGTCCTCGCAATCATATCTAGCATTGACGAGGTGAACACAACAGGTGAAGTGCGAAACGAATACAAGATGAACGAATGTAGTGTCTTGAGTATATCGGTTCATAGTGTAGTGCATACAATAACAGATCCGACGTGTCTTCGCAATCATATCTAGCATTGACGAGGTGAACACAACAGGTGAAGTGCGAAACGAATACAAGATGAACGAATGTAGTGTCTTGAGTACATCGGTTCATAGTGTAGTGCATACAATCGCAGGTCCGACGTGTCCTCGCAATCATATCTAGCATTGACGAGGTGAACACAACAGGTGAAGTGCGAAACGAATACAAGATGAACGAATGTAGTGTCTTGAGTACATCGGTTCATAGTGTAGTGCATACAATCACAGATCCGACGTGTCCTCGCAATCATATCTAGCATTGACGAGGTGAACACAACAGGTGAAGTGCGAAACGAATACAAGATGAACGAATGTAGTGTCTTGAGTACATCGGTTCATTGTGTAGTGCATACAATCACAGATCCGACGTGTCCTCGCAATCATATCTAGCATTGACGAGGTGAACACAACAGGTGAAGTGCGAAACGAATACAAGATGAACGAATGTAGTGTCTTGAGTATATCGGTTCATTGTGTAGTGCATACAATCGCAGGTCCGACGTGTCCTCGCAATCATATCTAGCATTGACGAGGTGAACACAACAGGTGAAGTGCGAACGAATACAAGATGAACGAATGTAGTGTCTTGAGTACATCGGTTCATAGTGTAGTGCATACAATCACAGATCCGACGTGTCCTCGCAATCATATCTAGCATTGACGAGGTGAACACAACAGGTGAAGTGCGAAACGAATACAAGATGAACGAATGTAGTGTCTTGAGTACATCGGTTCATAGTGTAGTGCATACAGTCACAGGTCCGACGTGTCCTCGCAGTCATATCTAGCATTGACGAGGTGAACACAACAGGTGAAGTGCGAAACGAATACAAGATGAACGAATGTAGTGTCTTGAGTACATCGGTTCATAGTGTAGTGCATACAGTCACAGATCCGACGTGTCCTCGCAGTCATATCTAGCATTGACGAGGTGAACACAACAGGTGAAGTGCGAAACGAATACAAGATGAACGAATGTAGTGTCTTGAGTACATCGGTTCATAGTGTAGTGCATACAGTCACAGGTCCGACGTGTCCTCGCAATCATATCTAGCATTGACGAGGTGAACACAACAGGTGAAGTGCGAAACGAATACAAGATGAACGAATGTAGTGTCTTGAGTACATCGGTTCATAGTGTAGTGCATACAATCACAGATCCGACGTGTCCTCGCAATCATATCTAGCATTGACGAGGTGAACACAACAGGTGAAGTGCGAAACGAATACAAGATGAACGAATGTAGTGTCTTGAGTACATCGGTTCATTGTGTAGTGCATACAATCACAGATCCGACGTGTCCTCGCAATCATATCTAGCATTGACGAGGTGAACACAACAGGTGAAGTGCGAAACGAATACAAGATGAACGAATGTAGTGTCTTGAGTATATCGGTTCATTGTGTAGTGCATACAATCGCAGGTCCGACGTGTCCTCGCAATCATATCTAGCATTGACGAGGTGAACACAACAGGTGAAGTGCGAAACGAATACAAGATGAACGAATGTAGTGTCTTGAGTACATCGGTTCATAGTGTAGTGCATACAGTCACAGGTCCGACGTGTCCTCGCAGTCATATCTAGCATTGACGAGGTGAACACAACAGGTGAAGTGCGAAACGAATACAAGATGAACGAATGTAGTGTCTTGAGTACATCGGTTCATTGTGTAGTGCATACAATCACAGATCCGACGTGTCCTCGCAGTCATATCTAGCATTGACGAGGTGAACACAACAGGTGAAGTGCGAACGAATACAAGATGAACGAATGTAGTGTCTTGAGTACATCGGTTCATTGTGTAGTGCATACAATCACAGATCCGACGTGTCCTCGCAGTCATATCTAGCATTGACGAGGTGAACACAACAGGTGAAGTGCGAACGAATACAAGATGAACGAATGTAGTGTCTTGAGTACATCGGTTCATAGTGTAGTGCATACAATCACAGGTCCGACGTGTGCTCGCAGTCATATCTAGCATTGACGAGGTGAACACAACAGGTGAAGTGCGAACGAATACAAGATGAACGAATGTAGTGTCTTGAGTACATCGGTTCATAGTGTAGTGCATACAATCACAGATCCGACGTGTCCTCGCAATCATATCTAGCATTGACGAGGTGAACACAACAGGTGAAGTGCGAAACGAATACAAGATGAACGAATGTAGTGTCTTGAGTATATCGGTTCATAGTGTAGTGCATACAATCACAGGTCCGACGTGTCCTCGCAGTCATATCTAGCATTGACGAGGTGAACACAACAGGTGAAGTGCGAAACGAATACAAGATGAACGAATGTAGTGTCTTGAGTACATCGGTTCATAGTGTAGTGCATACAATCACAGATCCGACGTGTCCTCGCAATCATATCTAGCATTGACGAGGTGAACACAACAGGTGAAGCGCGAAACGAATACAAGATGAACGAATGTAGTGTCTTGAGTACATCGGTTCATAGTGTAGTGCATACAATCACAGATCCGACGTGTCCTCGCAATCATATCTAGCATTGACGAGGTGAACACAACAGGTGAAGTGCGAAACGAATACAAGATGAACGAATGTAGTGTCTTGAGTATATCGGTTCATAGTGTAGTGCATACAATCACAGATCCGACGTGTCCTCGCAATCATATCTAGCATTGACGAGGTGAACACAACAGGTGAAGTGCGAAACGAATACAAGATGAACGAATGTAGTGTCTTGAGTACATCGGTTCATAGTGTAGTGCATACAGTCACAGGTCCGACGTGTCCTCGCAGTCATATCTAGCATTGACGAGGTGAACACAACAGGTGAAGTGCGAAACGAATACAAGATGAACGAATGTAGTGTCTTGAGTATATCGGTTCATTGTGTAGTGCATACAATCACAGATCCGACGTGTCCTCGCAATCATATCTAGCATTGACGAGGTGAACACAACAGGTGAAGTGCGAACGAATACAAGATGAACGAATGTAGTGTCTTGAGTATATCGGTTCATAGTGTAGTGCATACAATCACAGATCCGACGTGTCCTCGCAATCATATCTAGCATTGACGAGGTGAACACAACAGGTGAAGTGCGAAACGAATACAAGATGAACGAATGTAGTGTCTTGAGTACATCGGTTCATAGTGTAGTGCATACAGTCACAGATCCGACGTGTCCTCGCAATCATATCTAGCATTGACGAGGTGAACACAACAGGTGAAGTGCGAAACGAATACAAGATGAACGAATGTAGTGTCTTGAGTATATCGGTTCATAGTGTAGTGCATACAATCACAGGTCCGACGTGTCCTCGCAATCATATCTAGCATTGACGAGGTGAACACAACAGGTGAAGTGCGAAACGAATACAAGATGAACGAATGTAGTGTCTTGAGTATATCGGTTCATAGTGTAGTGCATACAATCACAGGTCCGACGTGTCCTCGCAATCATATCTAGCATTGACGAGGTGAACACAACAGGTGAAGTGCGAAACGAATACAAGATGAACGAATGTAGTGTCTTGAGTATATCGGTTCATAGTGTAGTGCATACAATCACAGATCCGACGTGTCCTCGCAATCATATCTAGCATTGACGAGGTGAACACAACAGGTGAAGTGCGAAACGAATACAAGATGAACGAATGTAGTGTCTTGAGTATATCGGTTCATAGTGTAGTGCATACAATCACAGGTCCGACGTGTCCTCGCAATCATATCTAGCATTGACGAGGTGAACACAACAGGTGAAGTGCGAAACGAATACAAGATGAACGAATGTAGTGTCTTGAGTACATCGGTTCATAGTGTAGTGCATACAGTCACAGATCCGACGTGTCCTCGCAGTCATATCTAGCATTGACGAGGTGAACACAACAGGTGAAGTGCGAAACGAATACAAGATGAACGAATGTAGTGTCTTGAGTACATCGGTTCATAGTGTAGTGCATACAGTCACAGGTCCGACGTGTCCTCGCAATCATATCTAGCATTGACGAGGTGAACACAACAGGTGAAGTGCGAAACGAATACAAGATGAACGAATGTAGTGTCTTGAGTACATCGGTTCATAGTGTAGTGCATACAGTCACAGGTCCGACGTGTCCTCGCAGTCATATCTAGCATTGACGAGGTGAACACAACAGGTGAAGTGCGAAACGAATACAAGATGAACGAATGTAGTGTCTTGAGTACATCGGTTCATAGTGTAGTGCATACAATAACAGATCCGACGTGTCTTCGCAATCATATCTAGCATTGACGAGGTGAACACAACAGGTGAAGTGCGAAACGAATACAAGATGAACGAATGTAGTGTCTTGAGTACATCGGTTCATTGTGTAGTGCATACAATCGCAGGTCCGACGTGTCCTCGCAATCATATCTAGCATTGACGAGGTGAACACAACAGGTGAAGTGCGAAACGAATACAAGATGAACGAATGTAGTGTCTTGAGTATATCGGTTCATTGTGTAGTGCATACAATCGCAGGTCCGACGTGTCCTCGCAATCATATCTAGCATTGACGAGGTGAACACAACAGGTGAAGTGCGAAACGAATACAAGATGAACGAATGTAGTGTCTTGAGTACATCGGTTCATAGTGTAGTGCATACAGTCACAGGTCCGACGTGTCCTCGCAGTCATATCTAGCATTGACGAGGTGAACACAACAGGTGAAGTGCGAAACGAATACAAGATGAACGAATGTAGTGTCTTGAGTACATCGGTTCATAGTGTAGTGCATACAGTCACAGGTCCGACGTGTCCTCGCAGTCATATCTAGCATTGACGAGGTGAACACAACAGGTGAAGTGCGAAACGAATACAAGATGAACGAATGTAGTGTCTTGAGTACATCGGTTCATAGTGTAGTGCATACAGTCACAGGTCCGACGTGTCCTCGCAGTCATATCTAGCATTGACGAGGTGAACACAACAGGTGAAGTGCGAAACGAATACAAGATGAACGAATGTAGTGTCTTGAGTACATCGGTTCATAGTGTAGTGCATACAGTCACAGGTCCGACGTGTCCTCGCAGTCATATCTAGCATTGACGAGGTGAACACAACAGGTGAAGTGCGAAACGAATACAAGATGAACGAATGTAGTGTCTTGAGTACATCGGTTCATAGTGTAGTGCATACAGTCACAGGTCCGACGTGTCCTCGCAATCATATCTAGCATTGACGAGGTGAACACAACAGGTGAAGTGCGAAACGAATACAAGATGAACGAATGTAGTGTCTTGAGTATATCGGTTCATTGTGTAGTGCATACAATCGCAGGTCCGACGTGTCCTCGCAATCATATCTAGCATTGACGAGGTGAACACAACAGGTGAAGTGCGAAACGAATACAAGATGAACGAATGTAGTGTCTTGAGTACATCGGTTCATTGTGTAGTGCATACAATCACAGATCCGACGTGTCCTCGCAGTCATATCTAGCATTGACGAGGTGAACACAACAGGTGAAGTGCGAAACGAATACAAGATGAACGAATGTAGTGTCTTGAGTATATCGGTTCATTGTGTAGTGCATACAATCACAGATCCGACGTGTCCTCGCAGTCATATCTAGCATTGACGAGGTGAACACAACAGGTGAAGTGCGAAACGAATACAAGATGAACGAATGTAGTGTCTTGAGTATATCGGTTCATAGTGTAGTGCATACAATAACAGATCCGACGTGTCTTCGCAATCATATCTAGCATTGACGAGGTGAACACAACAGGTGAAGTGCGAAACGAATACAAGATGAACGAATGTAGTGTCTTGAGTACATCGGTTCATAGTGTAGTGCATACAATCACAGATCCGACGTGTCCTCGCAATCATATCTAGCATTGACGAGGTGAACACAACAGGTGAAGTGCGAAACGAATACAAGATGAACGAATGTAGTGTCTTGAGTACATCGGTTCATAGTGTAGTGCATACAATAACAGATCCGACGTGTCTTCGCAATCATATCTAGCATTGACGAGGTGAACACAACAGGTGAAGTGCGAAACGAATACAAGATGAACGAATGTAGTGTCTTGAGTACATCGGTTCATAGTGTAGTGCATACAATCACAGATCCGACGTGTCCTCGCAGTCATATCTAGCATTGACGAGGTGAACACAACAGGTGAAGTGCGAAACGAATACAAGATGAACGAATGTAGTTTATATATTAACTAACACCATCATCATTATCATCATCATCACACATATTTGATGCATGTGAGTATGTGTGCGTGTGGGTGACATGAGCATCCAGAAACACAATCATATTACGCAGGTAAAAATATAAGGGAATAAACATTTAAAAGGCATCAACCTTCCAATCCATTAGGCGACCCGTCGTTCTCCCCTAATGTCTTCCTGGCCGACCTCACCCTTACTTTCTGCTGAACGTATAAAACGGGAACCGTACACGATTTCCATACATTGCATTGAGAGTTTAAGTAACCCTTGAACAAGTCATTAAAGGGGTAGGTTTTGTGATAATGTACGCTTTTGTATTTACTTTGTGGTTTAATATGCCTTTGTGCTTAATAACTGTATTTGTCGGATCCCGTAAATTACATTTTTCTTAATTAAGGGGAAGGTAGACACATTTATATTTTGTTTCGAATCTTGAGCTATTTCATTATTAAGGAAACCTTATACAATTTTTAAAATAAATAAATAACAGATGATGTTAATTTTTCTACTTTTAATAAAGTAAAGTATTTATTGTCTGTTAACTGAATGCCATCACTGTAGATTATGACTGTTGCACTTTAGATTATAAAATCGGTCTCATATTTGTCTGTAGTCATAATTCCTACTTTAAATTTCTTATTATTTTTGTTGTATTCCATTATTTTAAAGAGCGATGAAAGAGTAAAACTATATTTTAAATTAAAGCCCAAATATCAGTTCCCTTTTCGAGCGAAAGTGGTAAAATCCATACCGACCCAGAAACATAATTTTGTTCTGAGAAAGGGTTCGTTGTTATTGAAAATGTTTGTGTTTTATAAAAGAATGTATTTCTGTCGCCTGGACAAAAAAGAACTTTTTATATGTCCCATACAATGGAAGCATGAAATTGCTCTTAAATATAATCGATTAAAGATGTATTATTAAGCTTTATGGATTATTTATATTTTAACAGTTTCAAAGGCAAATTTGATATAACATTCCTTATGCATTATATTGTTTTAGAATTTTTATTTGAATAAGAATTTTTTTATAGTATATCTGATAAATATTTAAAATAACATGTATAAATAAATAAATAAATATATATGATAACGATATATTTTGTACTCGTTTTGCATTTCAACAGTTGAGTTCACCTCGTCAATGGACAGATATGATTCTAGGGAACGTCAGAACTGCGATTTTATGCACTGCATATACTATACCATTTTGGAGCCAATTTATAACATAAACCTTACGTTATTTGTTATTATGTTATATTAACCTTTAAAGCCTAAATCTTTGTATAATTTACAACTATTGCTTTAACTATTGTTCGATTTATTGACCAGCCATTTAATTATTGTATCTCATAACTCTTTCCTAGGACTATACACTGTAGCTAGTATCCAACACTCTGGCTCAAGATACTCTCTCTTTAACACTTACAAGTAGATACCTTTTTATTTATAAATTAACCACTTAAATGTAAACTAAAATTAAACCAATGAATGTATTTGTTATTCCACTTTGGATACGCTTACAACCCCAACACGTATTTGTATTGGTATGAACCTAGTTCCCACTACACGTTTAATACATTTTGCAGTCGAAGGAAGAGTAACTCGACTTTTCTGAGCTTAAGGTTCTCTAGCGCGTCTTTCTCCTTTCCGCTAAAGTTTCTAGCCAATGAAGAATAGAGATATTGGCTTCTACCAATAACATTTGAAATTTCAGTATTTTGAAACAAGCCGTTATTTTGTAAAGGATTGAATTCAACTGGCTTGTAAATTAATAATATTTTTTTTTAAAGGGAACATGATACATCTGCGGAATTCTCCGGTACCTTTTTTAGTTTTTGAATTATAACAACAAACTCTACCCTAGGCCCTTACGTGTCCTTTAGAAAATTTCTTATCACCTCAACTTGATCACCTCAACTAATATTACAGTGTTACTTATACTAATGTTACAGTGTTACTTATACTAATGTTACAGTGTTACTTATACTAATGTTACAGTGCTACTTATACTAATGTTACAGTGTTACTTATACTAATGTTACAGTGTTACTTATACTAATGTTACAGTGTTACTTATACTAATGTTACAGTGTTACTTATACTAATGTTACAGTGCTACTTATACTAATGTTACAGTGCTACTTATACTAATGTTACAGTGCTACTTATACTAATGTTACAGTGTTACTTATACTAATGTTACAGTGTTTCTTATTCTAATGTTACAGTGTTACTTATACTAATGTTACAGTGTTACTTATACTAATGTTACAGTGTTACTTATTCTAATGTTACAGTGTTACTTATACTAATGTTGCAGTGTTACTTATTCTAATGTTACAGTGCTACTTATACTAATGTTACAGTGTTACTTATACTAATGTTACAGTGTTACTTATACTAATGTTACAGTGCTACTTATACTAATGTTACAGTGCTACTTATACTAATGTTACAGTGTTACTTATACTAATGTTACAGTGTTACTTATTCTAATGTTACAGTGTTACTTATACTAATGTTACAGTGCTACTTATACTAATGTTACAGTGCTACTTATACTAATGTTACAGTGCTACTTATACTAATGTTACAGTGTTACTTATACTAATGTTACAGTGTTACTTATTCTAATGTTACAGTGTTACTTATACTAATGTTACAGTGTTACTTATACTAATGTTACAGTGTTACTTATTCTAATGTTACAGTGTTACTTATATTAATGTTACAGTGTTACTTATACTAATGTTACAGTGTTACTTATTCTAATGTTACAGTGTTACTTATACTAATGTTACAGTGCTACTTATACTAATGTTACAGTGCTACTTATACTAATGTTACAGTGCTACTTATACTAATGTTACAGTGTTACTTATACTAATGTTACAGTGTTACTTATTCTAATGTTACAGTGTTACTTATACTAATGTTACAGTGTTACTTATTCTAATGTTACAGTGCTACTTATACTAATGTTACAGTGTTACTTATACTAATGTTACATTGTTACTTATACTAATGTTACAGTGCTACTTATACTAATGTTACAGTGCTACTTATACTAATGTTACAGTGTTACTTATACTAATGTTACAGTGTTACTTATTCTAATGTTACAGTGTTACTTATACTAATGTTACAGTGCTACTTATACTAATGTTACAGTGCTACTTATACTAATGTTACAGTGCTACTTATACTAATGTTACAGTGTTACTTATACTAATGTTACAGTGCTACTTATACTAATGTTACAGTGTTACTTATACTAATGTTACAGTGTTACTTATACTAATGTTACAGTGTTACTTATACTAATGTTACAGTGCTACTTATACTAATGTTACAGTGTTACTTATACTAATGTTACAGTGTTACTTATTCTAATGTTACAGTGTTACTTATACTAATGTTACAGTGTTACTTATACTAATGTTACAGTGTTACTTATACTAATGTTACAGTGTTACTTATACTAATGTTACAGTGTTACTTATTCTAATGTTACAGTGTTACTTATACTAATGTTACAGTGTTACTTATACTAATGTTACAGTGTTACTTATACTAATGTTACAGTGCTACTTATACTAATGTTACAGTGCTACTTATACTAATGTTACAGTGTTACTTATACTAATGTTACAGTGCTACTTATACTAATGTTACAGTGTTACTTATACTAATGTTACAGTGTTACTTATACTAATGTTACAGTGTTACTTATACTAATGTTACAGTGCTACTTAAACTAATGTTACAGTGCTACTTATACTAATGTTACAGTGTTACTTATACTAATGTTACAGTGCTACTTATTCTAATGTTACAGTGTTACTTATACTAATGTTACAGTGTTACTTATACTAATGTTACAGTGTTACTTATTCTAATGTTACAGGGTTACTTATACTAATGTTACAGTGTTACTTATACTAATGTTACAGTGCTACTTATACTAATGTTACAGTGTTACTTATACTAATGTTACAGTGATACTTATTCTAATGTTACAGTGTTACTTATACTAATGTTACAGTGTCACTTATACTAATGTTACAGTGTTACTTATACTAATGTTACAGTGTTACTTATACTAATGTTACAGTGCTACTTATACTAATGTTACAGTGCTACTTATACTAATGTTACAGTGTTACTTATACTAATGTTACAGTGTTACTTATTCTAATGTTACAGTGTTACTTATACTAATGTTACAGTGCTACTTATACTAATGTTACAGTGCTACTTATACTAATGTTACAGTGTTACTTATACTAATGTTACAGTGTTACTTATTCTAATGTTACAGTGTTACTTATACTAATGTTAGATAGGAGTGATCCTGATACCGCTAATAATGGCCTCAAGTGGGCAGAAAGGTATTTCTACTCGGTGGAGTATGGACAAGTGTTGTCCACTAGCCGGAACGGTGCCAGGAGTGAACAGAGCTGTCAGAACGCTACCTAGAATAGATAGAGGCTTCTGATCTCTACCCAGAGTAACCACTACCCAAGAGATGTCCGCCTCCTACCCGGGGGCAACGTTTAAATCATTGAATAGGTTAGACCATCACATTAACATTGTGTTAAGTTATGTTTGAATTCTTCATTCAGACGCGGCCTAATAATCTCGAAACACGTGTGATAAGCCTGCAGCAACGACTAAGTACGCAAGCCTCCTAGCGAGAGTATTACGTAATAAAACTTGCTGATTTATTAACACTAAAACTTATATTACTACAACCGCAGCGCAGAAGTGGTAAATGCAAAAATATACTAAACGTGTTGATAAAATTTGATGTTTTATGTTACGTTGGGAATTAAATATTAAAAAAATGATTTCTCATTTCTTTTAACTCGTTTTCCAAAACAATATTAAAACTGTGCCAGTTTATAGTGTAAAATAAACTATAGACTCTTCACTTTGTGTCTAATCTGTGTAATTACATGCTTCGTGTAATCACAGTCAGATGTCACTACACACTCTGTTAGGTCTTCAAGCGTGAGTGTATTAGATTTGCCTCCCTTTCGCAGAAATAATGAAGTGTTTTCTAGACAGAACGCAGGCTTAATAAGGTTATAAAATCGGTTTATTAGACCCAACACAACGTTTCTGTAATAAAAGCCAAGGCCAATAAATTACTAATAAAATTACCTTTTGTTTAAGAAGAAATTTCATGTAATAAAGTAACACTTTAAGATTTAATATTATTAATCATTTAAACAATAGTTTATGACTATCCGAACTTTAAATTTAGTAAATTTGTTAAAACTTACTGAGACAGAACCTTTTCGATCACTATGTGGCGATCTTCATCAGTGTCTTCTGCTTGGAGATGTTGGGTCAAGCGGTGACGGTTTTAAAAGTTGGTTTTCGATAGTATCAAAACGTATATCTGATTTGTATTGTGTTTGTTCGTTTAATATGTTTGTACTTTGTGCTTTTGGGTGTCTGTAAATTTCATATTGTCCTAGTGTGTTGAGATGTGGTTCTTTTATATTGATGTGTAGGATTTCTAGGTTATGGTAAATGTCTGTGTATTTGTGTCCTGTTTCTTTTATGTGGCTGTAAAATGTTGAGTTGGTGTTCTGTTTGTGTTCTTTGTCTCTTTGTTTAAAGCTGCGACCTGTTTGTCCAATGTAGAATTTGTTACATTCGTCGCAGTTCAGTTTGTATACTCCTGGTGCTTGTAGTTTATCTTTGTTGTTGGTGTTGTGTTGTATTTTGTATTGTAACTTGTTATTAGTTTTGTATGCTATTTTGTATCCTATTTTTAATCTTTTCGGGCTATGTTTGTTGTTTTGTAAAAATTCAAAAATAGAATATTAATTTTGAAATTTTGGATGCATTCAAACCTATGCTATTTGTAATCAATAATGTTGTGGAAACTATATTATCAGACGATATGGCGTCGAAAGACCTAATGGAATGCGTAGACAAAAGATTCTATGATAATTTATAAATAACTTACATATAAGTATATACAATATCAAGAGTACAGTGGTACAATATATTAGAGGAAAAATATTGGCAAAACCCCAATACAACCAAAATAATAAAATAATAACCAAAATAACAACTTGCCTAAGATTTAACTCTTATGTACACTTTGGTGACCATGTTACTATCATTAGAGGGTCATATTACAAAATTACAATCTAGAATACAATAATATACAAACTAGACTAACCTAGTTATCAGTATATTTTGTATAATATTGTGTTGCCAATATAGTTTGTAAATTATTTTATTCTAGATATTAATTTTGTAATAGATCCTTCAGATGATGATGATAACATGGCAATCGAAATGTAAATAGGGGTTCAATCTTAGATGGTATTAGGACTAGTAACCAATATTATTATTGTAACATAAATACAGTTAATTAATTCTTAAATTGATTTCTATAAATTTATTAATAATAATGTATTGTGCCATGTTTTAAAGAAATTGACCGAAGTATTATATATTTAAACCTACTCTACATGAATAAGTATAATTAACTTGTTACTTATGAAATAAATATTGTAATTTTATAACCTACGGAGGTTAGCATTACCAAAACTCTGGATTCCTTTTATTTAGCTATTTTTAAAACATATTTTAACTGTAAAGCAATGTCACGTAATACCGCCTTATTCATTCTATAACCAGGCTATACTGTGAGTGGCCAAAGATAGAGGGTTGATATTGTACATTTCCCGTAGGTTTGTTCCAGCCGGATTCGAACTGAAAATTTTTATGTTAGAAGTTTAGCATGCCTTGACACTGTGGTAACTTTCCAATAATATATATATCATAAAGAAGTATACGAATTGTTCCCCCTCTCTGGTTGTCATCGAAACCTCCACTGTACAACTATAAATTGTTGCCATTGTGACTACACAATAACATAAATAGAGCTCTAGGGTAACTAAAATAAACTGTTTCTTTGTTAACTTCAGTAAGAATCTACTTTCGAGCAGATAAGGCTCAATCAACGCTTATCTGTTTAAGAGTCGGTGTGGAATCAGAATAAACGTGAGGCAAAGAGTCTTAAAGTGGGAAGTCCGTGACGGTGGTGGGCTAGTTGGTGGCGGCTGGATGCAGTCGCTTCTGTCTGAGTCTAAGTCCATTCTGAGTGGTCGGTTTTAGACTAACTGAGGGTGGCTAAAGGTTATATTGCACTATCTGGACTAAGCGGTCAGATGAAAATTGTGCTTTGGTAGTTGTGGTAGAGAGGAGGATACTGTCGTCCCATAGTTGGGCCGCGACCAGTCTAGGTCTTACAGTAAGGTCGTGAGGTCTTATATGAGCCCTAAGTTGTGGTGACGTATTCCACCTTAGTTGAAGGGTTAAGAGTACGAAGTGGGATCCGTGGAGTCATTGGGTTCGTAGGTAACCATCCATGTCTATTTAGCATTATGGAGGAGGTAGAGAACAATAAAGAGTTCCTGGCACACAGTATACAATCCGTACACATCTCACCTATCAATAAAGAAAAGAAAAAACTACGTTAGTAAACGTAATAAAAGCAACAGAAAATTTTAACTTTTAATTGCAATAAATTTATTAAGATTATAATGTGTGAACATAATGTTTACAATAAGTGTAATCTGTTAATAATACTCAATTGAAGATGACGATAGAAAAAGCTTTATGGATGAAATAAAATCAATTGAATTTCGGGATACAGTTATTTTACTAAGTTCAAAAGGAAAAATAAAACGTTTAAATGATTATGATTATTCATTTAATACCTTCTAAAGTTTACACTCTCCTTTATATATCTTGAAAAAAATTTTAACCGTCAACAAAATATTTTCTATTCATGCACCCAAGTTCAAATATACTTTTTAAACCTATAGTGGACGTCACTTGATGTTCAAACATTTTTTTAAAAGTTTATTTCAATAATTACATTTAATGAATTTCAATGGGGAAAATATTTCCATTTTTAGAAACGGCGTAAGGTATGCAATCTATCTACAAAGTTCATGTGGTTTAAAATAGAATAGAAGTTGATAGAGGCTTTTCAAATATTAATTCCTTAAATCAATTCATTAATGATTACATTTCAATTTTATATGGAAAACAAACTTACCAAAAAAGGGGCAAGGCACTCAATATCGTCCGTTTGGTAATAGCCTGTCCTTTCATATAACAGCTGATTTTATGTTATAGGTTATAGGGTGGGCATGCCATTTTAATTAGGTTATGTTACCTTATTCATACAGTATAATAATTTATTTGGCAAAAGTAATTATAATACAATTTTTTTGGTTGACCTAAGTAGGAAATGTATATATTAAACTAATTTTACACTACTTAACTAAGTGAATACTTATTCACTTAGTTAAGTAGTGTAAAATTAGTTTAATCAGTGAATTCAAGATGATTACATCAAGAAACTTCAAATGTATATATATATATATATATATATATATATATATATATATATATATATATATATATGAAGTTAATATAATACTATTGTAAGTAATTTTATCCACCATTAACTGCAATGATTTTACCTTGAATCACTGATTACTTTTTCTTAATTTTTCTGGTGCGGATGTTCAGTCCGTCGTGTTGGTAATTGTTGACGTCATATACGTTTCCTCTTGAGTCTTGTGTATTATGTTTTTGAATAGTATGTCTTCTGTATATGTTGTTTGTAGATTCATTAAATTGTTGTGTATGTATTTATAAATGTGGTATTTTTCTAGTGTGTTTAGTTCTATTGAGTTATTATTTATTTCCAGTATGGTTAGGTTATTTTCATAATTTGTTATTTCATGTTTATGTGATATTAGGTGTGCTGCAACATTTGACACTTTTGAATTTTTGTATTTTAATGCTCTATAATGTTCTTCAAATCTGGTAATTTTAAATGATCTGGTTGTTTTCCCTATGTAAAGTGCGTTACAGTTGTTTGATAATAGTGTTTTGTTTATTTTTTAAGTGTAATTTAGCGTATTTTGGTGTTATATTAAGTGTTAAGCATATTTTATTAAAGTGTATTTTGTTGATGCAATTCTGGAGTTTGATTTTGAGGTTAAGATATTTACGGTAATGTTGTTTACCTTGGTAGGTATTACATTCTTGATATTTTACGTTATCCATTGTTTTTCCGTTGCACTGACTTTATGAAGTTAATATATTACTATTGTAAGTAATTTTATCCACCATTAAGTGCAATGATGTTACCTTGTGTAATGAGGCGCCTTTCGGTCACTTGACCATTGTCGAATCACTGATTACTTTTTCTTAATTTTTCTGGTCCGTCGTGTTGGTAATTGTTGACGTCATATATGTTTCCTCTTGAGTCTTGTGTATTATGTTTATGAATAGTATGTCTTCTGTATATGTTGTTTGGTGGATAAAATTACTTACAATAGTAATATATTAACTTCATAAAGTCAGTGCAACGGAAAAACAATGGATAACGTAAAATATGAAGAATATATATAGGCTATACCTATATGTGTATGTGTGTATGTGTGTTGCGACGGTCCTACAGCCTTCACGCAAATTTTGAACAAACATCGCCGACTGAAGTTAGCCCTGTGCTAAAGCTCGCCAAAATCTGCCAGAGAACCAGTCACTGGACTTTATTTAAAAAAAGAAACCTAACTCACGAAGATTCTCTCAATGGTCTGCTTTCTTCAATTCTTTCATTTGTCTCGCGTGACCGCGAATTTAATATTTTTAAAGTTTACACTTCTTATCCCGGTCTGATTTTATTCCCAGTTTCAACTTCGTTTCCTAATAACTTGATGTTTACTTTTATTTGGCTTACGCTTTTAACAGTTACAAATTTATTTTGGAGAATTTTAATGTTAATATCTTCTAAGAAACAATTTACTGCTTATGAACTGTGAAACCCTCCATTTTTTGATCTATTGAAATACACCATATTTAGTTTGATTTTAGCCAATTTTAGAGACCGAAAACCCTAAAAAAGGCTTGAGAATTGCAACGTTATATTATTGCAGCCACCTATTCCCTAGCATATGATGTTGGATTTTAACACTTTTAAAACATTTAAAAGCGGAGTGGTTTGAAATTCCGTCGAGCGTTGGCGATAGTCCTTGACCCGCTAAACCTTCTTCACTTTCCCTTCTTCAACCTCCACACTCACCCAATACCTCACCTGTTGTTTCTGGTCTAATCAACATATTTGTTAAAAGGTGACGTAATATGATTCAATTCCTCCCCTTAAAATCATTTACGTCACAGCTTCCGGTGGTTGGTAGCATCGTTATTTTAATACAACATTTATATTTGGTCATAACCTTTTAAATTTTGGGCTTTAGAGATTTTCTTATTCTTGATGACCTTCATATTTTTTCTTTCTGCACATTTTTAATAGTCGATGAACTTTCTACGTGAATTTTGACATTTCTTCTATTTTTCTTTGTCGCTTATCTCCTTCAAATCAATGAAAAAAACTCCCCCCCCCTTTGAAAGTGGCTCTACTTTACAAAACAATTTGAAATAGCTGGTTATGGCACTGTATTTATATTTACTATCGAAAATTAAAATTTTATATTTTTATATTTAAAATTTCCATCGTAACGATTAAATTCTCAATTTAAGCCCGTTATAGTGTGTGTGCGCGCGTGTGTGTGTGTGTGTGTGTGTGTGTGTGTGTGTATGTGTGTGTGTGTGTGTGTGTGTGTGTGTGTGTGTGTGTGTGTGTGTGTGTGTGTGTGTGTGTGTGTGTGTGTGTGTGTGTGTGTGTGTGTGTGCGTGTGTGTGTTTGTGTGTGTGTGTGTGTGTGCGTGTGTGTGTGTGTGTGTGTGTGCGTGTGTGTGTGTGTGTGTATATATATGTGTGTGTGTGTGTGTGTGTGTGTGTGTGTGTG